>JACXGK010000756.1:33009-91103 GCA_016801125.1 Novumbra hubbsi
CCACTGTCTAAACGGTCACTGTGGGCAGTTGGGGCCACTGTCTAAACGGTCACTGTGGGCAGTTGGGGCCACTGTCTAAACGGTCACTGTGGGCAGTTGGGGCCACTGTCTAAACGGTCACTGTGGGCAGTTGGGGCCACTGTCTAAACGGTCACTGTGGGCAGTTGGGGCCACTGTCTAAACGGTCACTGTGGGCAGTGCTCCACTGCTCCAACGGCCACTATAGTCAACTGTGCCACAGATATCCTGACCTGGTTTCTTCTCTTTGTTGGGGCTTTGGTTTTTCACGCAGCGTGTTTTAACAGGTATGTCGATGTTAGTCAGACCACATTGAATGAAAGTGCAACACTGACATGTGCTGATCCCGGAGATTATCAGAGTTTCTAAACTGGTTTTAGTTGCTATTCTTGTTTCCAGCGTTATCTTGTTAACCAAAACATGACAGATGATCGCTGAGAGAGAAAGTCTGGTGTGTGTGTTGTGTGTGTCCCAGAGGGCTGGAAGGAAGCAGGGTTGTCATCCTGTTGTGATGGTAGTGTCCTGTTGTTGTGGGCCTGTCTGCTCTGCAGGGACTGGTTTCCTCTGTCTGCCTTGTTCTGAAGCCGCTGGTCTCATGATATTTTTATCTCCTCACGGTTTCTCCTTTGTTCCTCAGTTTTCTTCCCATCAGATCTGCTCACGTGTTTGGACAAAGGCAGCCATTTCACTGTTTCAAAATACAGGTGAGGGTGTTCAGTGTTTAAAGATGTGTCCAAAACTGGCCCAGTGACTCCTTTTCTGTCCATGATGATGTGTTAATAGTTCATTTAAAAAAGGGGGGAAGTCCACAAAGCCCATTAGGTCCCGTTAGCCTCTATGCATGTCTATGGACACTTTCTCTGGTGTGAACAGACCACACGGACCCCCCACTCCATCTGGGGGAATGCACAGGATGGATCCGTGCGTTTTCAACAACACTGTTCTACTGTGGTCCTCCCTCACAGGAAGTACTGTCCCGCAGGATGCAAAGCTGTGGCAGGGGAAATATCCGGGGACGTTTCCCAGGGTTACAGGCATGTAAGTAACGTCCCCTACTGTCCTCCTCAAAGGCAGTCCGACAGAAATGCTGCTTAGTCCCTCCCCCCTGGGGGCAGAGTAACCAATGGATGTTTTACTCGAGGCGTGCTTATTTACGAGGCGTCGTGTGTCGTCGACAGCAGTTCTGTCCAAACAGGTGCGATGCCAGGAAAAGGGGTCAGCCGGCCAGACGTGTTTGTTGTTGATTTGTGTTAGCGGAAGAGGAACTTCCCGCTGCTCCCCTTAAAGCCTACAGGTGCCTGGATTAGTAATGGCTCTTCTGAATGGGCCCATGTAAAACCGCAGCACCAGTCCCTCCAGAGGGGTGTTGGCGGGCCTCGGGCTAGCCAGCCGGTACGGGTGCTTTTGTCTGGGCCGTTGCTGTGGAGGTGCTTGGGATGGCGTGGCCCGCGGGGTACTCTGAGGGGCCGGTGAACCAGGCCTCTTTGTTCCCCCCCGTCACATGCACACACAGACTGTGTGTTTCTGTAACAGTGATCTGTTTATGTAACAGGGCTTCATTCATTGGGTGTTTTTCCTTTTTTTGCCGGTCGAGCTGCGTTGTGTTGTTCAGTAGGTTACATCACAGGACCGGCAACGCGACTGTGAAACTGGGTCGAGCTGCGCTGTCTGTATGTGACTTGGTCAGGCGTTTCGGCTTGGAGCTGTTGAACCGTAGAATTCTGGCCCTTCACACCTAATTACACTGATTTTCAAAGGCTGTGTTATTGTGATGATAACTGCAAATAATGGCTAACACTGCAAGACATATACGAAGTGGTTAGCCAAACAAACACACACACACACACACAGATTACAGCTCATAAGACCTAACCTCTGTGAGAAGAGTCTGGTTACTGACTTTCAGTTGTTTCTCCAAAATCACTTCAGACCTTTGGCTCCTAAAGGCTCCTCCTTTACTCCTCAAGGTTCTCCTCATGCAGGTCATGTGGGCCACTTGAAGGGCTGTTGTAGCTGTCTTTCTTGGGCCTCCCTGGGGTGTGATGAGGGCGGTCAGTGAGCCCAGCAGGGAGTCCCAGTCCCACAACAATAGACCAGCCTGCTGGCTCCACAACAGAACCTCTGAGCTTTCCCGTCTGCTGGGAGGAAGGCTGGGTCTGTGGCCCAATCCACACCCAATTCCCTACATGCTCTACTACAGCCTAAAATCCATTGGGTCAGAGTGGCTCTGGTTGAAAAGTAGGGCACTATATACGGGTGCTGTTTGGCACAGAGACTTTGAGAGCTTTGGTTCGTCCACGTTTGCTATTGTGTGGAAGGGTTTGGTGGAAGGCCTGAATTATGAGGAGATAATGTGTGCAACAGAATGTGTTTATCTGTCCACTGCACACATTCAATAGATCCAGCCATTAGCATTTAGATGAACACAACAGTGTCTGGGTTCTGGGTGTTGAGTTATTTGGTTGTAAGGATTCTTTAGTATTTTTGATACACAATACTGTATGTAGGTAAAGGATATACTATGTGTCATTATTCGGTGTTGATATGATCTATTAGGCTTGTTAATTAATGTAGCAACACGGTGTTGGTTGACTGGTTAGTTGCATATTAAGTTTGTTATTATAGGACATGGAGAGCTGGGAACTAACTGTAGATGGTGAAAGAAAGCTGCTATAAAAGACTATTATTCTGACCTTGTACTTGTGGTGAAATGACTTCAACCATCCATTAGTCCGTCACAGTCAGTTTGTTTAACCAGGTGAACCATCTTCTGTTTCTGCCAAGAGCACTTGCCGTCTCACAACAGGGATTTGGATGAAATGAAACGTGTTTGTAGTACTCAAGTACATTTGTAAGTCTGTCTACCTATGACAAGGGCCATTATAATAACAGTAATAATAACCTACCGAAGCATATTCGCCTGCTGGCGGGCAGAGCATTTAGGATGGGCGGAGCATTCAGGATGGGCGGAGCATTCAGGATGGGCGGAGCATTCAGGATGGGCGGAGCATTCAGGATGGGCGGAGCATTCAGGATGGGCGGAGCATTCAGGGCGGGCAGGGGGGCGGGCAGAGCATTCAGGACGGGCAGGGGGAGGGCAGAGCATTCAGGACGGGCAGGGGGAGGGCAGAGCATTCAGGACGGGCAGGGGGAGGGCAGAGCATTCAGGGCGGGGAGTCTAGCAAAAGTTTTTATTCACCGTGTGACTAGCAGTGGAGATAAACTGTCTTGAGGCAGGTACACTTGAACCCAGAGAGGCTGTTAGTCTAGATAAGAAAAGTAAATACTGCAATAAAGTAGTCAAGCAAAATCTCTCCCAGAGTGTAATATTTGCTCAGCCCTTACTTACTTTATCACCTAGTTCACAGACTTGCTTGTCTGTAATGGCTTTCTATAGGGAAAGTGACCAGTGGCTGAAAGGAACCACAACTGATATTATTAACACAAACACTTTGTCTCAGTGTTCAATTCAGTATTCAGTATTTATATTAGTATTTCATTTTTTTCTGAAATTACTGTATTTTTGTTTCTGAGTGCTTGTTTCAATCGGTGCATTATTAAACGCATGGACACTCTTTTTTATTTTTATATAACGCACCAGAGGTTGTCAAGTTTATTGGGTTATTTGCCCTTGATTTTTCAGAGGAAATTATAGTGTTTTTTTTATGCATGCATCCCTCAGAGCTCTTTACCTGTGCCAGAGGAGGATTGTTAGGGAGTTTGCTATTCCAGAGGTATGTTCTGTGACAAAGTACTGTTTCCTAAGTAACGTGCCACTGAAGTATGTTTAACATTCCTGCTATAATTACCGTAATTGTCACCCCCTGCATACAGTGTGCCTGTGTGTGTGTGTGCCTGTGTGTGCGTGTGATTGAGAGAGCAGAAGCTTTATAAATGTTAGAGACTACTGCGGTTCCATTTCATAAGACTGCCTCTATAATTTGGGTTTAGATGCTTGTGTTGTGCCCCTGTCGACACATGCTAGATGGGGAACTGATTGCATAGACGCATTCTGTCATGGGTCGAATGCTGTGTTACGGCCCATTCTCTATAACAGGAAGCCTGTGAAATGAAGGGAATGGTGCATTCATTGGAATAAAGAACAAATCATCTCTGATGGATTCTGTTGTCTAGGCTATTCCATTTAGGATGTCCAGTTTGTGTTTTGTTGCTCACAAGAAACTCAAAGAACGGACCATGCATTGGTCTCTGACCACCTGGATAGTCGTGAACCACCTCAAAGCTTCCACACCAAATGCCCTTGTCTGTTTGACCATGATGTGACACTTTAATACGTTTTCCGATCTGTCTGACTCACTACGAGTGATGACCTTTGGCACAGATACTCAGGCACTAGTTTCGCTAAACTGCACTATAATTTAGCTACCACTAACTTGATATATACATATTTTTTCAGAATATTGTGCCTTCTCATAGGTCCATCTTTTACATCATTACAGTGATGGGCCCATGAGGGCGGTGTTTGATTGTTGGGGCCTGGTTTTAATGAACCCTGGTCCATTGTTTCAATTAAATTGTTTTTTTTCCCCATACATGGCGTGTGTGTGGTACTGGTTACAGAGCTTGGCTATCTCTAACGGTTTTATTTTTTTCTTATTAGAGTAGGTTGAGTTTCAGCCATTTCTATAACACATCTGTGTTCAGTCCTGGTGGTTTTCTGTGTTGTGTCGGCGATATCATAGTTTGTGTTTCGGAACTTTGTACTGTTGTAATTAATATCCTATCTCTTTCTCTTTGTGTGGATTCAGCCCTCAGTTCTGTATCTATATGTGTAATATAATTACTGACTTCTTCTGGTTTCAGACGTCTGTGCTGTGCAAGGCTGCGGTCCATGCTGGGGTTATCCTGGATGAGTTGGGAGGCTGGGTATCCGTAGAGACCCACAAAGGACTGAGTCACTACCCGGCCACTAGATCTAATGGGATCCAGTCAAAAGAGTGAGTACTGTGGAATGACATGCCAGGATCCCCAGACTGTATGACTCAAGTACACCTACGTTTTAGGCCCCATGTGTTGTCCAAAGTAAGTACTATAACCTACTACTATGCAGACGCGGCAAATTGACGTCCATTCATTTGTGCAATTATTTTTGTTGCTAACAACCCTTCAAAGAGGCCCAGGAACTTGCATGATGAGACCTCAGGTTCAATCACATTACCATTCAGTATTAAGTTAAGGGGTCCTGCTCTCAACATGCTAGTTTATTTCAGTGGAGACTGGATTCATCAAGCAGGGCTAGAGGCTATAGCATTCCTGAACTGTTTAATTGATGGATTAGCCAGCTCCCCTCTAATGTCATAAGCACTCAGTCTGGCCTATGGCAATCCTTTAGATGTATGTCTGATGTGGGGGAGGTGAGCATAATCGAGGCCATCACTCCTTATTGACTGCAGGGTGTAGTCTACAAATACTCATGTAATATAGCGATGCATCACTAATCTAACAATAGTCTTTGTGAATGGGGCCCGGACGTAATTGGGTTTTGGGCCTTAAAGAAATGGCCTATGACCAATGCCGTTCCATATATTCTATGGTGGAGGAGGACTTTGTCATTTAGAAATAATGCATGCAATCATAACTAGATAAGTTGCGCATATCAAATAGGCTTCAAAGCCCTAGGCCTCACTGTGAACATTTTCACATCTAAATGGGGAAATGTGAACTGGTATTATGTGGTTGGGGTTTATGTAAATTCCAGTGCATGCCGTCAATGTCCAGTTTATTAGACGCCCCGCTCCGTTAATAAAAGTGGTTGGATCCTACAGACAGTGAGTCAGTCCGGTAGCTTTGGTTTGCTATATAAAGTAGGCATCAAGGCAGTATGTTACTGAATGTTACTGTGGATAGAGTGGGTGATGATTTTTAGTGTGGTACAGTCCGATCGTCTGCCAGGCGCCGGTGACTTCAAGTCCCCCAGGAATCGTGGAGGTTGACAGGCAGGTTGATGACGGATGTATAAGTGTGGTACCACAGCAGTGTGGCGACCGGCCCTGGGACACCAGGAAAATTATTTGATAGTGAAAGAACACTAACGCATCTAGTCCAAGTTCAGTCGATTTACTGCAGTGGCCAGCTTAGTCCCCGGGCCTCATCATAATGGGCCATATTTGGGTTGAGATGGAACGGCCCGTTAGAGGCTTGATTCTACCCACATCCGATCTGCATCAGCATGGACCGACGTCCCTGCGGTTCCTTTCCCCTAAGAATACAGGCTGTTCTACAGACAAAGGGGCTCGATTGGAGTATCAAATTAACTGTCCATGGAGTGTAACCCAGTTGTTCCACTGAGCTGTAGGAAAATAAACACACAGCCAGTGACATTTCTTTGTAACAACATTTAAAAGAGCTTTGCTAACAAATTCTGTGCAAAACCGTCTTAGGAATGCAACGCGGTTCTGAACTGTTCAAAGATAAAGACATCAGATCCCGGAATCCCGGGAGAGGTGAAAATGCGAGATTGTGAAGTGGTGACTGAGAAAGATACCAGCCCCCTGTAATTAACCACAACCCTTGTGTCTTAATAGGTTCAGGTTTATCCCCAATTACGGGACGCTAAGAGAAAATAGAATCCCCCGCATGCAGGAGGGCAGGGAAGACAAAGAACAGGGTCCTGGGTGACGGCTGATTTAGGAAGAGAATGGGGAGGGTGACTGTCTGGGGCTGCTTTGTAGCCCCAACGGGTGTTCCTCCGCTGTGGCAGGCCCTCAATTTATCACTGTAATTGTAATCATTGAAGCTAACAGGACGCCTTTGATGGATATCTTATTTCTCTTCCAGCGGCTCTTTGTCTGACGCTCTCTTCGTGTTTGTCACAAATGGTAAGATTTCTTTTGTTCTCTTTTCAATACTGATTGTATGCCCCTAACTATTTGTTTTTTTGTTATTTAAAGCAGTTGTTTAATCAATCATTTTCACACATTTTCAACAGAAATGAGTATGTTGGACATTACAACAATTACAACAAGCTTCAAACACGGGCAATAAATGTGGTCAGTCGTGGTGAATAGAAAAGTGCAGTGATGGTTGTCACACCTTATCCTGGCGTGAACCGTGGGAACCCCTTATCTACAGGCTGTGTGTTTATTGTCCTCCGGCGGTTGGCAGTCTCTTCTACCTGTGGGGACAGGTTGTGGTTAGCTAGAAGGCAGCCGTATCAGTCTTACTCTGGCCAAGAATCCTAAGCTTGCAGTTAGAGCAGAGAAGTGACTAATTACCAATGTGTGTGAAATGTGTGCCTAATTGTGTGGCAGTTTGTTTATTGGTCGAATGCCCCCTTTAACAAAGTAAATCTTTTGAGATGGCATTGATCTTCATATGATGTCATGACATCCGGTCCAGAGTGGACTGTTTTTCCTTGTCTAAACCTTCTCCCTGCATCTCAATTAGGACCTGCTCTTTATTCATTCTCTACATGCACTTTCTTTGGTTGGGGTAGTGTTGTATACAGAGGTCCTAGCGGACTTTGGGACAGCTTACAAAGGATTTCAGTTGGTTATGTAGTTGAGAGGGCTTTAGTTGGAGTTGCTCCGTATGGTTTTATTTCCGTTGTGGCGTTGTAAGGGGTTTAAGAACGACTTGGGGCTCTTGGGACTGTTTTGAAAGTGGGTGTGAGAAAGGATAGGTTCTGAGGCATCCGCAAATTCTCCTCTGCCTTTGTGCTCTTACTTTTAACACGTGACTCCAGTTGAGAGTTTAGATTACGTTTTTTAAGACGTGTACATTTCCTGTTGAGTCCATGCTCACCATAAGTGGTCGGGCATTGGTTCCAGATGTGTTTTATGGTCATCCAATTCTAGTGCAAAGCTGAGGAACAATATACAGTCCCGCTGCTTTGATGTGGTTGGTCTGAAACTACACGCTTTAAAATGCCATCACGTGTTACGTATAATTCCCATTAAACCCGAGCGCGAGTAACGTTGCTGTGTCGGGAAACGTGTGTGTTTCTCTTCTGTTAGGTTTTCTAGACTGCAGAAACCAGTCGGTCCTGCGGCCTGTGGCTGTGAGCGCCAGTTCCAGGTGGCAGAGGGGAGGGGAGTTGGGTGGTCTGGCCCAGGCTGACCCAGGATCAGTGGGGGACACCTGGGCTGCGGACCAGAACGACAGCCTGCCGTGGCTCCAACTGGACCTGGGCGAGAAGAAGAGGGTCACAGGTGAGATGAGTCCCTCTCTTGGGGGGGGACCTGCTACAAAACCGGGCGTGTTGGTTTGGATACATTTAACTCCTGTTTATTTTTATTTTTTTTAAATCTAACAATAGATCCTAAGAATCGGACATTTTACTCTGTGCTTACTCGTTACTCGTTGGATCCCCCGTATAGGCTCCACACAGGTGATGTCGTGCCCTACATGCTGTTGGGTTGCCGGGCGATCACCATCCCACTACAGGCCGTCCTCAGCCTATTGTGACATTAACTGTAATAAAATAGGAGCCCTGGAATTCGTTTGCCAAGTCTTAGAGGATTAACGGCCGAGCGTCGCTGTAGATTTATGCCCCGTGGAATCGTTTAAAACCAGCCGTTGGGTTTTAACCCTTTTCTGCCTGGCTGCTTTTCACGATTAGTACAGCCCCTGGATCAGATCCCATTACATTGAATTCCCTGCATTTGCCAACAGATGTGCATGTTTGTATGCGTCAAGTCTGAATATACCTTCTGTACAGAGGACGGCAAATGCAGGGAATTCAATGTAATGGGATCTGGTCCAGGGGTTTTTTACAAGGGGTAATTCTCCTTATAAAGGGGTCTTTCTTCTGATTTAACTCTGGAGGGCTCACCACCGCAAAACTGTAGCCTGTGTGTGTGTCAGACCGCCCTCTTCCTGCTTTGATATGTGCATTTCTTCACCAGTTCTCAGTAATGTATAAAGGGACAGAATGCCTCTCTGTATTGCTCCTCCACAAACAAAGTGACTTTAAAAAGGGCCTGTTTATGCATGGCGGATGCAGGGCTTTATTCGGGGCGGTGTGTGTAGTCGCCAAGTCCTGTTCCACAACACATCGGGTTCCAGTCCGCCAAGAATGTCTGCTTTGTACTCCCGTTTAGAAACGCACGGTTATGGGGAACATCCTTCTGGTTGGAATGCCATTCTTCGAAAAATGGATGAGCCTTTTTCCTAGAGTCGCGGTTGCGTAATAAACGTAGCCCACAAAAGCCCAAAGAGTAAGACTTTCTTTCCTAGAGGGTCAGGCGTCCGGAGATGTGTTCGCGTTAGATGGGATATCCGTTGTTATCCTCTTATCTCAACTGGTGTAAGTCGGACGATCAATCCTCAAACTACTCTGAGTAGCTTGAGACCATGAGGTTCTGTGTTTGAAATGGACATCGGTGTCCTGTAATGTTGGCAGTCCTACATCCCCACAGTGTCTCATGTGGAGTGATGACACGTGGCCGGTAGCCTCTATGCCACATGCTCATCACGGCTGGGACCTTCCCATTGGTGGAACCGGTACAGTCCTGCACTGGGGGATGACGCCGACCGGCCCTGTGCTTTTGTTTGACAGGCGTTCTCACAACTGGCGCTACTACGTCGGACTACTATGTGAGGAGTTTCAGGATGGAGTACAGAGAGCGTAACCGGTGGAAGATGTACACAAAGAACAACAGCAGCGAAGACATGGTGACATCTTCCTTCTGACTACAATATTACATTGTTTGTTTGTATACTTCACGATTGTCGTTTAACAAGCTTTCCTATGCGGATGTTGCCGTTAAACCCGGTGTTTCTCTTTCTCCGTCTGTCGCTCTCTGTCAGATATTTGAGGGAAATCAGGACAGTCTGCATCAGACCAGGAACACCTTAAACCCACCAATCACAGCCCGCTTCCTGCGCATCCTCCCACACGCCTGGCACCTGAGGATCGCCATGAGAGCAGAGTTGGTGGGGTGCCCCCATGTCAAAGGTACCCCGTCCTAAAACCTGCCCCCATGTCAAAGGTACCCGTCCTAAAACATGCCCCCATGTCAAAGGTACCCGTCCTAAAACCTGCCCCCATGTCAAAGGTACCCGTCCTAGAACCTGCCCCCATGTCAAAGGTACCTGTCCTAAAACCTGCCCCGATGTCAAAGGTACCCATCCTAGAACCTGCCCCCATGTCAAAGGTACCCGTCATTGAACCTGATTTCCATGTCGAAGGTACCCCGTCCTAAAACCTGCCCCTATGTCAAAGGTACCCCGTCCTAAAAACATGCCCCTATGTCAAAGGTACCCCGTCCTAAAGACCCGCCCCTATGTCAAAGGTACCTGTCCTAGAACCTGCCCCCATGTCAAAGGTACCCGTCATTGAACCTGATTTCCATGTCAAAGGTACCCCGTCCTAAAACCTGACCCCATGTCACAATACATATCTTAAGCTGAGCACTGTAGGGGTCTAGCCACAGTACCAGGCAGTATTATCATTAAGTCAGTGATTGATGACTGCATAAGGATGTTTTGAGAGGAATGTCGTGTATAATTGTAGGAAACTATTGATGTATTGTCTTACAGTATATACAAAAACAATATGGGGAAGTCTGATGTTCTGTAATTTCTTTCCCTCTCTTCTTTCTTTCTTTCCCACTTCTTTCTTTCTTTCCCTCTCTTCTTTCTTTTTCCCTCTCTTCTTTCTTTCTTTCCCTCTTCTTTCTTTCCCTCCCTCTCTCCTTTCTCCCTTCCTCCTTCTAATGTGTTTCCTTGTCTCTCTGGAATTCTCCCCTCAGTCATCTCGGTACCCATGGAGACGGCACCCACCAAACCCAGGCCCCCGGCGTTGGATAAGGAGGTGACTGAGCCGGTCCCTTCTCAGACAGACCTCGGTACCCACCTCGTTAAAACACAGCCTTAACTGTCCACCATGACCTCCCTGTCTGACGGCTGGCTAACCTGCCCCCTCCTCTGTCTGCAGTGAAGCTGGCCATCATTGTCATACCGACCACGTTGTGTGTACTGATCCTGCTCATTGGGATTTGTCTATTCAAGATGCTGCAGAAGTAAGTGACCCTCATGTCTTTGGGATAAACCAGGTTTTTAGAGACATTAATGGAAGGTGGTGGAAGGGAAGGTTGTATCTTCAGGCCTGCCAACCGTCCACTGGCTTGGTCAGCATATCAGGTGCTTTGGTCTCCGCAATGGTAACAGGCTAGTACAAGCAAATGGACTAGGAAGGATATGTGCAGTTTTGTGATCGTTTAGAGCTCTTTGTTTCCAACCATGCCGCAGTCTACAAGACCGCTGTTCGGGTAATACTGATCTGGGGAGGTCTACACAGAATAGAGAGAGAGGCACTGATAAAGGATAGTGAGAGAGGTTCCTGGTAGAGGTTAACATGGGGAGTGGACTTGCCGGCTCTTGTATGATTCTGTCAGGAACAAGTGAAATTGTAGTACGGCTGTGGATGCAGGATCAACAGTCCACAGGAATAACTCAACTGTTATTCATGAATATTTAGGTTTCAGATTTTAAATGTGTATTTCACCTGTTAATGTTCAGATGACATTCTCCTCCTTTAGCTGCACCAGCAGTTTTTGCTGCATTTCTTCTGATTGGCAGACATGAATAAAACAAGGTTTTAATTGGTATTGTTACTAGGCAACGTTATAACTAAATAGTGAACTTTGTACGAACACATTATGGATGAGATGACAGAACTAACACTTTAAATGAGCAGGTCAGTCTATAGCACCACCGTGTTAAAAGTTCTGTACATTCATTCTTAGCATGCCTTCGCATTGCAGCAGCTAGTATTATGATTTAAAGACATTTTGTGATTTAACTTTTCCAATAAGGGATTTTTCCAAATGGAAATGTGCATGGGAAGGGAGGAAAGGCATTCTCCTATATTGGGACAAGACCATAAAGCTTAGCGATTCTATTGCTTTTGAGGGATTGGGTCAGCACGGACCAGGATGAAACGTCACTCCTGAATCTACGTCTTCTATTGGAATTGCTTGCTGTTTTGCTCTGTACACGACCTGCCCTGACCCCAACCAGTTATCAGAAGGAAGACACTGGAGGAGGATGAACACCACACATGGATCTGGATCATTCATCTCCCCATTCATTGGTTACGTGAAAGGGGCTTAAGGGGTCATGGGTCAGTGTTAGAAGATGTGGCCAGCTGCATGATTCCCCAGGAAGAATGAAGATAAAGGAGCCAGGCAGTTGTGTGTGTGTGTGTGTGTGTGAAACAAAGACAACACCAACCCCCTGCTCCACCTCCCCCTGTCCCTGCCCCACCTCCTTTTGCCTCACCTCCCCTCCTACGAGGCTATTGGAGGAGAGGGAGCATCCCTGTCCTGCCTGGCAGTTTAGTTCACCACAGAATTTGTTTTTTTTCTGGCCTAGGAAGAAGACAATGGAGAACTCCTATGGATCCTCCGAGGCCCCGGCGACAGGTCAATGAGCACCCTCATCTGTTTCTCATAGCCTAGCGCTAGCGTCTCATTCCTCTGTTTCTCATTGCCTAGCACTAGCATCTCATTCCTCTGTTTCTCATTGCCTAGCGCTAGCGTCTCATTCCTCTGTTTCTCATTGCCTAGCGCTAGCGTCTCATTCCTCTGTTTCTCATAGCCTAGCGCTAGCGTCTCATTCCTCTGTTTCTCATAGCCTAGCGCTAGCGTCTCATTCCTCTGTTTCTCATAGCCTAGCGCTAGCGTCTCATTCCTCTGTTTCTCATAACCTAGCGCTAACGTCTCATTCCTCTGTTTCTCATAGCCTAGCGCTAACGTCTCATTCCTCATAGCCTAGAGCTAGCGTCTCATGTGGGAAACACGTCTGTTGTGGGGCATTTAGGTTTGGTTGTTTTTTTCCTGAGAAAGTCCACCACAGAATATGTAGGTTTTGTTAATAAGCTGAGGGGAGGAAAATGTCAGCCGTAAAGCTAACCGTTTTGTCATGGTAATGCCCAGTCAGCTGATAAGAAGCCAGCTTCATTGATCTGTGACGGCACTGTCAGTCTGTGCAGTTGGGATGTGTGGGTAGGTGAGAGCAGCCAGGCTTGGGCATGTCTCAGACAGACACACCCGGCCACATTGACACGCATAGACCCAACTGCCGTCCTGTCAGCCCCTCCCCCTTCACATCCAACTTGCGCCCAACGAAAGCAGAAGGCAAATATTGTAACATCTAGAATCGGAATAGAGCAAGTTAACTCTGTCTTGGCATCTCGAAAATCCTTGGCACCTCAGGGGAATCCTCAGCAGGTACAGTCAGCTGGTTCGTCTGTAATTGGGGGGCTTATCTCCGTGTTATTTCTGATAGTCCTGTCATTACATCTGTCTGTGTAATTCCCCCATCGTCTCCTCTCTGACTGCCTGTCTGCCTGCTGGCCTTTAGGTTGCTGGAAGCAGATGAAGCAGCCGTTTGCCAGGCACCATTCCACCGAATTCACCATCAGCTACAACTCCGAGAAGGACCCCATGGAAAAACTGGATCTGGTCACAAGCACCATAGCAGGTGATGAGATGAACACATGAAATGGGTGCCCACTGACAGTTACACTTCCAAGGGATTCTAATACACTGTAGATACAAGATATGTGTTCATCAGGCATTGAATTCCCAAGCAGGAGTGAAATGTATTATGTAGTCAGTTCTGTGACATCACTTCCTGGCAGGAGGTAAAAAAGACATGCATACCTTATCAAAATGATAATAATTATTGGCATGCTTGATTCATTCATCCTTACAACTGCTTAATGTGGATCTCGGTGTGAGGTCCGTGGATCTCGGTGGGAGGTCCGTGGATCTCGGTGGGAGGTCCGTGGATCTCGGTGGGAGGTCTGTGGATCTGGTATGAGGTGCCTGTTTCAGGTAGGAGGAATAATGTCCTCCTGATTCTACCAAATTGACTAACATGGAGAGGAAGCGATCATGTGGCCTTCAGTCAAGGGAAAATCAAGCAAGACCGCCATTATCTGTGTGGTTAGATGTGCTTACTCCAGAACAGGTTGTTGCTTGTTAACCATGGCACCGGTCATAAAGGAAGTGTCCCTGTGCCCCCCAGAGTACCAGCCACCTCTGATTGGAACAGGCACGGTGAGCCGGAAGGGCTCCACGTTCAGGCCCATGGACACAGAGACCCGGGAGGGCCCCAGCGACGCCGCCACCCACTACGACTACCTGCACACGGCCAACCAGTACGCCCTGCCCCTCACCAGCCAGGAGCCGGAGTACGCCACGCCCATCATCGAGCGTCACACCTTCCATAAGGAGGGCTTCCTGCCGGATCCAGCCAGCTACAGTGTCCCCGGGGTGGTGTTAAGCCGAACCCTGGAGAGGAAAGCAGGGGTGGGCTCCTCCAGGGGTTACCAGACCCCCCAGGTCAAAACCGACCCGGCCCGCTGTAACTCTGAGGGCGTCTACGACAGCCCCAAGGTGAACAAACCTGTGGCTAAGAGCGCTGGCGGCTCAGACTACAGGAGGCCCCAGGCCAAGCCGGCCGTCCTGGAGAGCTACTCGTCCCCCAGAGACTGTGTGAGGGTGGCCCACAGGCCTGACTATAGGCTGGACCCCGAAGGCAGCTCTGCTGGGACCTGAGGATGGGGGACATCTCTGGGAATTCCGGAACTGTCAAACTGTGCGTTTCCTTTGGTTCACTGTCGTTTTCGACTGACCTCACTGTAGGAATCACTGCTGAACGATTTGTCGTGTGGGAAACGCCAGGGTTTTATTTGTATGAACCTCAACTGGATGAACTGGAATCATTGTGTGACAAGATTAGTGTTAAGACGAACCATCAAAAAGCAAAGCTTGGTGGAGATCGTAACGCCTGTGTGGGAACATCTCCCCTCATTCCCATCACTCTGCAGTGAGGCAACTTTCAGTAGTGCGGAAGCAGAGGGCTTTGTTACCAGGAGACGCACTCCAGTTTAAAGTAGCAGATTTGTGTATCCCTAACTTGTCCCACTTGCTGTCTGTCAGGGACCACAGCGGTCAATAAGACCTATTTGTGAGGGCCGCCTAGAGACAAGATAAGGCGTGTTTAGTACAGTGTGTGGGGGAGGGGGGGGGGTTAGGGTTCGCCCTAGGGCCTTGCAATAAGAAAAGTGCGCTACAGGATGATTAGGCAGTCAGTCTGCGGAGCTGTTTTAGCAGGGAACTAAGGACTCTTCACGGAGGTTCTGAGAGGACAGGCTTCACTGCATACGTTTCACCACACCAGGGGCTCTATCATGCTCTAAAGCCCCGCTCTGCAACACCGCTCCACATCAATGTCCCAAGGCAGACCTGGTCTGTGTGAGCGGAGAGCCTATGAAGAGGCACTAGGAGGGTGTGTGAACAGTTTAACATATCGGGGATCTGGGAGAGTAGAACTGGACTGCAGTTACTTCATCTGTTTAACGAGACTAGGTCAATGACTACTGTAAAAATGAGGTGTTTTTAAATGGATGTTGAATACAAAACTTCATGTGGATTTGTAACATTTCTACAGTGTGGTAGAGTGTGTGTGTGTGTGTGTGCATAGTTTTGAAAAATGTGTCTTGCCAAGAGGACAGGAAATAGAAACATTAAGGCGGTCCTGTGCCGTGGACTGTATTAAAAGCACCTGTGTGGTGTTGCTGCTGAATAATGACAGACAGTACGGAACCAAGGACTTTCATTTCTGTGAAATATTTGTGGGGGTGGGGGGGGGGGGAGTGTCCTCGGCTGTTATTTACAAGACGTCCTTCCCTTCAGACCGGTCTCTCTGTGATACCCGTCACTCTCATTCAAAGCCGACTGTTGGCTGTAAGCTGAGCCCTGAATAAAAGCGGCAGCAGTTGACCCCAGATGTCAAGGCCTCGTTACTGTGTCAGAATGTGTCTCGGCAGCCGTCGCCGGAGACCTGGGACGTCCCGCGTCCAAGTGTCTGTGCCCGGAGACGCCAGAAGAGGCAGCAGCTCCACCTCCCCGCCCGGGTCTGTCAGCGGGGGAATGTGGCGGGTCTGTGTCAGCCGTGACGCGGTCGCTGATCCCCTGTGACACGGCCGGGCCACTCCTCCCAGCTACGCTCCCCGGTGAGGGGAGAGAGGGCCGTCTCACTGAGGTTCCGGATAAGACCCTTCTGCTAGTGGGCTGGGCTTGGTCTTGGCTGTTCTCGCACGGCGTTGAGACCCGTTTTTCCACCTTACAACCCAAAGCTACATGGAAGTTGAGAGACGCTCTTTGTATGAGCACAACGCTCATGGCTATTTAACTTCACAAATTCCAGTCGTGTCTCTTCCTGCAGACTGCTGGCTTAGTGATTGTAGATTTGCTCATATGCGCTTCAAGGGAATTCGTTTTTGTCTAGTGTCTTCCGTTGTTTCAAATGGTAGGAAACTTTTATTTTTAAAATACAGCATTTAAAGTATTAGGCCAAATTGTTTTTTACCATAACGTCTTCAAAAATAATCTCTGCAGTTTAAACAGTTATGATTAATATTTAATAATTTGCTAATAGTCACTGTGAATGACTGGCAAGATGTTTCCATGTCCTGTGTGGATTCATCTGGAAATAAACTACGAATGGTTCTGTATCTTGCATCTCCCCCTAGTGGTCATTGTAATGTAATAAAGAAAGCAATCGCCAACTAACAGCTCACATAACCATTGTCCACTTCCCAATGCTTAAAACTGTGGATATCAACCAAGTCATAAGATTTAAAGTTTTGTATAGCTGAGGTTACACATTAACTACACAGGCCACATTGGGCAAATAAATGTACGTTTATTCAAAGGATTCATGTTATACATTAACTACAGATAGAAGACAGCTATACCAAATAGTTTAAGGTTTTGGAGGGGGGGGGAGGGGGGGGGACTTAAGGACAAAAAAAAACCTAAGAACACAAGGTTGGGTAAAAACTGTACAAAAAGTGAGCCTTTGTTCATTTTGGAAAAGACTTCAAGCTAAAATAACATTGTGAACATATGACGTGTTCAGAGTTAGGATGACGGACACAACCACGTACATGTCATTTCCCGACATCAAACCATCCTTGGCTCGGACTCATCAGATTAAAGTGTAGTTTAACCGCAGATTAGCCTCAGACTGAAGAATTAGTCGTGAATAAGGTCCAGTTTGGAGCACAAGTCATCCATGGGGTTAATGTTGTAACAGGAATAGCTAGGAATAGATATTAGTTCCAATATTATCTACAGAAATGCTCTGATTTGATGCGTTTAAAAACAGCTAATACATTTATATTGTATATGTTTTTTATTCTATCCTTAAAATGGTCTGAATTCTTTTTTTAATGAACCTTCAGTGCATAAAAACCTTGTTTTATTGCTATTAACCTCTGTAATAATATGTTTGGGAGAACAAATACATGTTTTGGTTGTGTTAGAATCATAAAGCAGGAAAGATTCCTGAACATCCCTTAGAAAGGCGATTGTATGACCGCTCTTACTGTCAAAACACTGCAGTCATCTTTGGGCACCACCAAACAGTCTGATAAACGTCACTACAAGATAACCCATCAGCACTGGAAAAGGGTGGGAAACCCAGCCAGCATCCAAACAGAAAAGTAAGCAGGACCTGGCAGGTGAACTGGGATAAAGGCAGTTCAGACGTTGTAGTTGTGTTGAAAGGGGGGAAATAAAGATATTGCACTTCTCATGTGTGACGACAGAGCAACAACACCTACTGTCTGTGGAGAAGGAAGGTGCTGTGACCGTCCAATCAGGCGCTCCCACTCAATCCCCCGGACCAATTACTTCCTGTCGTAAGTACGGCCTCTCCATTGGCAGTGCTTCATAACACACTGGGGTCGGGGTTTCTGTAATGTTGGGGGCGGTCTCCCAGGCACGGTTCAGTTTAACAGTGGGAATTGACATTTTTTTCATAATCAGTGACTGATGAACATTACGTTAAAAAGAAACCCACCTACACAAGCCACGTGTGAAAGAGATAAATAAAAGCCAACATATCTGAAGGGAGAGGATTCTCCTTAGCCTAGTAAAATGGTAATGATTACCAGCAGGTAGGTGTCACAGTTCAGAAGTGTAGTCAGTGTGTGAGGGGCAGATAGGATCAGTAACTATCGAGAGCATTCGGTGGAGGGATACATCCATCTAGTAATCATCTCCCAAACTTCAGCCAAATCCTATCAATCTGTAGTTCTCAATGACCTCTCACCGCCTGCATACATCTTTAAACGTCTCCCCCTTTAGCCATTCCGTTTAATCATACGCCCTCCGGTAGACTATGATCCAGTCCAGTCTTTCAAATCCCATCCAGTTTAGTACAATCACAGTCCAGTCTCTCCCCTCCTGTCCCTCCCGCTCCTCACGCTTACGAGGAGCTCTCTGCAGACTCGACAGCCTTAGACGGTGTCTCTTCCGACGGCGTTTCGCTGGAGACGCCGGTATCTCCGTTCTCTGGGCCGTCACTCACAGACATCTTTCCCAGGGCTGCAGACAGAGACAGACATGAATACACTCCACGCCTGTAGCATCCACGCTCACTCTTTTACCAGCTGGAAGAAATTAAACTTTGTCCCTTCACATGTTTCGGCATTTCCCAAAAATAGGGATGAACGGATATCAAATATTGGAGTGTGAGACAGACTGGGAAATAAATAACTACTTATTCATAATGTTAAATGACTGCCTGATTATATTATGAACTTCTCAATATCTCTGAGGCGTTTTCCTCACAAACATACTTCCCTTCAGGCGGAAATACTGTTCAAAAACAAAATGGTGTCTGTCAGCCTTGACGCGAAGACACCGCTAGCCATCGCATAGGTGAGCGGTAACGACACGGCGGCGTTTGGAAAGCACACGCCTCTGGGACGCCGGTGGACCACTCGCCTTGCAGCGAAGCCGGGTCCACGGCGCCGCCGTTCCTGCGGGCGGCAGAACCCTCGCCCAGCTCGTCCAGATAGAGGCGGTAGCGGTGGCCGCTGTCGTCCTCATACTCCACGTTCTCGTCGTCAGAGTCCACCTCCGGGGCCACGTAGACCACCTCGAACTCAATCTCTCCCCTCTGTGGCAGGAGGACGCACACGGGGTTAATGAAAACCTGCCCCCCCCCCTCCCCCAGGAGTTTCCCGAGGCATAATTCATGTTTGTCCCCGTAATCCCCCGGGCTAATGAACTAAACCCAGCGTGACTGAGGCCACCACTGCTGTTTCAAGGAGAGCCAGACCTGCTGGGAGAGGATGGTGACGGCCTCCTTGTGTTTGGCGTCCCTCAGGTTGATGCTGTTGACGGCCAGGATGGCGTCTCCCACGTGGAGCCCCCCGCAGCGTTCCGCGGGCTGGGTGGGGTGGATCTCGGAGATGAGGATGGGCACGCCGTGTTCCTTACCGCCCTGTCCAATTAGAAGATGCCCCCCCCCGGTTTAGACACGCGCCAATGGGGCGCGACGAGGCAGCGCACCGGGAGGCGGGGACATTTGCAACGTTTCTGACGTGCGTTACCGTGATTGAAATGCCCAGTCCTTCGTGGTCTTCTTTGGCCAGCACGACTTTACGAATAGGACCGACGCCTTGGGTCTTTTTCAGCACGTCCGTTTCCTGGGGGGGAAGGACAGACGTCAGGAACGTGATTAGGAAGGAACTGATTCAAAGGGGATACAAACCCCAGAAGCCAACATCTCCACAGGCCTGAAATCTAAAAACCTCCAGGTGCCACTCACATGCCCCACTGGAGACGGCAGGGGTTTCTTGAGGTCGTTGCGCCCCCTGCAGGCCCGGATGACCGTCTTGTGGCGGTGAAGGTGGATCTCAGCCTCCAGCTGGTTCCACAGTTTGTCGTGAGCCGGCCCTTTCATGTCCCGACCCAGCAGCTGGATCTGCTGTACTCTGGAGACGATGGAACAATCAGGCCAATCAGTCACTTGACAATGAGGGCACTATTAGTCTGAGTTCCCCCCTAATTCAGGGGGAGGTGCGGTTACCTTCCGGCCAGCTCTTTGTCCAGGTACTTGGCCGCCAGTCTGGCCCCGTAGACCTCTGCCTGCAGTACCGCGATGTGCCTGCGGAGGGCCTCGTTCTCCTTCTTATGCAGCTTGACCTCGGCGTCCAGTTTCACCTCCTTCACCTTTTCCTTCTTGTTGGCCTGCAGCTCCTTCTCCTGTCACACACACACACACACACACAAGGAGTGAATGATGAGTCCAACTCTAGAGAGAGAGAGTGTTTCACTCCTGCCGGCCCGGCTCTGTGTTCTTATGAGACAGAGATCCCTGCTCTACTGAGACACCCTGGGAACCATCCTTCGACTTACATTACATGAGACCCAGTTGACCGGAAAGCAGGAGATAAACAGTCCACTGTACTGCATCCTTACAGCCTAGGTTTCTACATATAAAATGCAGTAAAGATTACATTTCATAATATATATCTACTTAAACACAGCAAAACAAACGGTGGATGACTGTGCCATGCTAGTGGTATCCATAGTGATCAAGAAGCACGAGCATTTTGACAACCACAATCTCAGATTGTTCTGAAATCGATTCAGTGCCAGCCTACAGTGGAATTCCTGAAATGTTACTTTGTTGAACATTTAAAAGACTGTACCCAAATTTAACATTTAATAGACTGTACCCAAATTGGTATTCTTAGGTATTTGTAGAAATCATTAAATATTTTATCTTATTTGGATGCGACCTCCTAATAATGATTAAGTTGAGGAATCCAACTAAACGGATAAAAGCCATGCAAGACCAGTAAAGAGTATAAGTGTCTGTGTCTGAAAAGTAGCATAAAGCAGCACTCTCAATTAATGTGGTGATGTTTTTCTGCCCTTTTAGACAAATGATTAATTAAAGAAGATGTTCAAACATATGTTATCATGTTTTATTCAAATATACACAATTTAATATTGGCCCTCCGTGGAACCGGTTTGACACCTCTGCACTAGGCCCTGTGTGGAACCGGTTTGACACTTCTGCACCAGGCCCTCTGTGGAACCGGTTTGACACCTTTGCACTAGGCCCTCCGTGGAACCGGTTTGACACCTTTGCACTAGGCCCTCCATGGAACCAGTTTGACACCTTTGCACTAGGCCCTCCGTGGAACAAGTTTGGCACCTCTGCACTAGGCCCTGTGTGGAACCAGTTTGACACCATTGCACTAGGCCCTCCGTGGAACCGGTTTGAAACCTCTACACTAGGCCCTCCGTGGAACCGGTTTGACACCTTTGCACTAGGCCCTCTGTACTAGGCCCTGTGTGGAACCAGTTTGACACCATTGCACTAGGCCCTCCATGGAACCAGTTTGAAACCTCTACACTAGGCCCTCCGTGGAACCGGTTTGGCACTTTTTCACTAGGCGCTCAGGGTTTTTTGGTTATTTACTGAAAGGAATATATATTATTTTACACAATAATATGAATCTTAAAATGTAGTAGCTATAGCAACAATTTGGAAGCTATTGTGCCACCTGGTGGTCACATGTGATTTATTTTATAAAAAGAGCATAAAGCTTTATGGGTAAGACGGCGTCATTAGTCATGAACCTCAAAATAGGGGTCTCTTAACTCCAATGTTAGTTGGGCTTGGCGTTGAAGTCCATGGGTGGCTTTTGAAAATTATAATAGTTTAGGAAGACATTTTGTTTTATAAAATGTCTCTAAATTAATTATTTTAGGTAACCTGAGATTTAAAATAAGATACAAACATTTGCAGCATTGCCCACCCAATATGTTGCCAACTTTAGAGACCATCTGAGATGGTGGGGTGGATGGCTTTCTAAAATAAAGATAATAACAAAGGTTCAAACATTTTAACACAGATACAGCCGGCGGTTCCATTAGACCATGGTCATTTACCCCAGGAATACATGACCACAATCATCACGATTACTCTACTATGAAACAATCTTGGAAATCATTTTCAAATGGAGCACCGGAGACACATGAATAGACAACAACAAACAAAGTGATTTGATTGAGAGTTCATTCTGATTTACCGCCACAACATGGAGCAATTAGGGTGAACTGCCTTGCTTTGGGACAGCACACTGGATTTTAACCTTGCCAGATGTTCTGTTTAGCTACCCAAATGTTATTAGCAAGAGCATGAAATTGAAGGTAGGATGAGTACACAGACCGACACTGCACAGACACACAGCTAAGACTAACCATAAAACCAGTCAAACAGCTATCAACCAGAGACACATTTATCACTAACCATAAAACCAGTCAAACAGCTATCAACCAGAAACCAGACATACATTTATCACTAACCAGGAAAACAGATCCACAGTTAGCACTAACCATGAAAACAGACACACAGTTATCACTAACCATAAAACAGACACACAGTTATCAGTAACCATGAAAACAGACACAATGTTATTACTAACCATAAAACAGACACAGTTATCACTAACCATGAAAACAGACACACAGTTATCACTAACCATGAAAACAGACACACAATTATCACTAACCATGAAAATAGACACACAATTATCACTAACCATGAAAACAGACACACAATTATCACTAACAATAAAACAGACACACGGTTATCACTAACAATAAAACAGACACACGGTTATCACTAACAATAAAACAGACACACAGTTATCACTAACAATAAAACAGACACACGGTTATCACTAACCATAAAACAAGACATCAGCTACCCTAAAACCAGACAAACAGCCATCTACTAGAAACCAGACACACAGAGGACATGCATTCACTTACCATCTCCTCTACTGAAGGAACAGGCTTAAGGTGAAAGGAACAAAGGGGCAAAGGTTAGAAAGATAGAGGTCAAAATCACAGCCAAGCATTAGGGAGAAATAAAGATTATTAACCACTTAACATCAAGCAGTCACCAAAATAACTAATTAGTCTTTAAGAGATTACTTCCAAATCATTTCCAAAACACATGGATGAGCAGTGTTATGGGAAACCTCTAAATTACATTCTAAACCAAGTGGTTTGATTCCTGAATCCTGATTGACTGAAATGCAAAGACGTCTACCACAGGTATGGTAAAAACAATTTTAAGTCCTATTACGTTGGTTACCTGTTTGTAATATAATTAGGCATCTCAGGGGTTTGTGGTATACTGCCAATGTAAACGACTAAGGGCTAAATCTAAGAATTCAGCCCTTTACCTCTTCCTGTTGTGCCATATAGACTGATAGAGTATATAGTCAAAATCATCATAACACCCATACAACCTTGTGGCACACCTGGAAAAGTGGCACTTACTGCCATTACACCATCATTTCTGTCCATAGGGAATATTTAAAACCACTTTAAATAAGGTATTTCTTATGTGGAACTCTTAGTACTACCAAAGACTCAATTGTGGTGAGTCTTATCCAAAAGTGAGTACTATCCAAAACAGTGTGGGCATCTGTGCACATTATGGAGCAAGGCTGGCAAACTTCTTATCGTTAGCAAGCTACCGATAGTTAGCTAGCTAGCTTATGTCAACGTACCTCTCCAGGTGACAATAGAAATGGGATCAGATCCCTACTGTGTCAGTTATTTTAATTTGGCAGAACTTGCAAATGCCACTGTGCCTTTTTTCTTTTTTTATTATTGGTTTTACACAAACATTCTGTAGGTTGCTAAACAGACAAATATTTTTGAAGTTTATTCATGTTAAACGTCTACAAATTCTAGCCGTGCAGCTTTGTAATCATTACTAACAAATTGTACTACCAGATTCTGGCAAAACTGCCTCTATTTTTTAGGTAATTTACTATAATTACAGGCTATTACTACCATTTTTCTATGCTAGTAAATCATATTTTTTCTTTTTTTTCCAGCCTTAACTGCACATCTTTTTCAGAAGCCATTTGTCTGTGCCCCAATTCACACACTAACCTTCAAGCCGAAGAACCCGTTCTATCAGAGACGGAGTCATGCGTTAAGGCCCCTACACACACCCTGCATTGTTAGCTGTCGACTTACCATCCTGTCTTTGATTGAATCCGAGTCAACGGTCTGTCCCGCCTTGGCGTGAAGCTTCAGCTGCATCGCATGTAGCTGAAGTAGCTGGTCGTGGACATCCCTCTCCACCACCTCCTTTTCCGCCTGCACGTCGGTCAGCTCCGAGCGCAGGTCCACCAGCTGAGCCTGGACAAGAGAAGGTGAGAGGTAACCATGATGCAGACCTTCCGCCTTTGGGCTAAGCTGACTCCAAACTTCTGTCCAGCCTGTAGATCAAAAAAACGTCTGGGGCAATGGCCGCGTCGGGTATCATAGGGCCTGGCCAGACCTCAACAAACACCAGCACACAGCAGTTTGTAATGTCTCGCTGGGAGTTAATCAGAGCGGGACGTTTGTCCATTTTATTGTCCAGGGATTGAACATTTGCAAGCAAAAATGTCTCTTCTGTCAGCCTATTAGTTAACAAGTCGGTGGCCGGACAAAGGAATTACTGCAAGCACTCGGATAAGTAGAGAGATAAAAAAAACATGCCAGCAGCCATCTTCCATTGTTGTTTACTTTGAGGTATTTTCTTCCCTTCAAATTGACGGCATGTTCAATTGGATGTGAAAAAGTTGCTATGAAAGTGTTTGGGGTCAGGGTCTTCTTCTATGATCACAATGTTTTTGTACACTCTGGAATAAATTCTGCTGCTGCAGTCAGCATTTACAATCAATCAAGTGTTCCTATTTTCGTTCCCCCTACCATCCCTCTGGAACAGGTTCATTGTTGTCTCATTTGTCCACAATACATTTTGCCCACTTTTTTAGTGCTTTCTAACTGTGACCAGACCATCTTGTGATTGACATCCCAGCAGGGATTAAATTTGACTTTTTATCATTCAACTTAACATTTTCTCTATTTGTATATTCATTTAGAACGGATTCTCTGAAACTCAAAATCTAAAATTCCAGGATGACGATCTACTATTGCAAGACAGTGTGCATCAAACGACGAAGAAAAAACATGTAATATTTTAAAATAATTAAGTCAATGTTCAGACTTTTACCTAATTGAGATGCCATATCATGTCCTATAAAGAGCAGTAAATAGCTTAATAACCAATTAAACGTGGGTTAGTGGGAGACTGAACTGACTGATCATCAACTAAAGGAAGTGTTTGGTTGCGTTCATCACAGCTATAGGTGGAACAACAATTTATTGAGTGTAATGGTGCAGTCATCTTTTTTACAAGGAGCATTTGGTATTTAATGAATGAAAAACCCATGTCATTTTTGTGTCGTGGTTTTGGTCGATTCCAGGGCAAAAGAGAATCAGTATCAACAAAATCTCTGGCTGTAATAATCAGGCCTTTCTCTAGAGTCTAAAAACTAAACAATATTCTATAGTTCAGCCCTATGGCAATCACAGGTAAAAAAGCTTGGATAAACAAAGTTTTCAGCCTAAACATCTTAACACAAGGAAGTGTTTAGAGGCTTCTTGTCAATGTTAAACTCTATTTTGACTGGGACTGCCCACCTGTCTAAACACATGGACGGCAGCCAGGCTTCGCAGGAAAGACATTGCACAGTTGCGCAAGCCCAACCATCCCTATACCAAGATATACTATACCCTGGCACTAGGGCCATCATCGCACACATAATCATAACTATGCAGGGGGCTCTCAAAGGTACTCACATACAACCAGAAGGAATACATTGTGTACAAATCTAAAGAAATAGCTAGCTGTGCTACGTAGAACTCTCCCCTGAATAAATCTGACTGGACTGAAAAGAAGAAGAAGAAATGCTATTCTATGATTTGTTTAAATATCCAGTTTGGCAACATTTTGGCTTTTTGGCTGCCCACTGCTTAATGGACACACCCTATCCGCTGCTAACACCTCACACACGTCTCCACAAACATCACCCCGGTATCAATATCCCCGACGCAACACGGAAACGCAAAGAAACAACACCATCTTTTCCTTCCTAATGCTTCAAGCAGCCCTCAGCAGCAGTCTGGCGGAGCTGAAAAAATTGGAAGGGCAATGTGTGTGGGTACAGCCGTGGAAAAGGACCCGTACTCTGTGGTTGAGAATAAAGGGGTTTAGCGTGTTCAAAGCTCCTCAAACCATGTTACAAATGTACCTCTTATTCCCATCTAAGCCAACCGGTAGTACACCCATATGTTTGTGTCTTCTTTACATATGACATTGTGCTCACATCAGGCATTATATTTCTTCTTCCTAGATACGTGACACCTCTATGGCCAAAAATATAGATCTTTGGAAACGGTTGACAGAACATATTCGCTCTGTACTAGAACGGTACCGAGCGAAGACAATCTGTAAAACACCATTTGCACTGTTGCACTTTACCTTACATGCATGCGACAGCTTCCCAAAGCGGCAGAACTTCCTGACCGTGTGATGGAGGGCCGGGTGAGTGTGGAATGTGGGCTTCTCATCGGAGCAGTGGCTGAGACTGACATACTTGCTACTAAACACTCTAAACATGGAGGAAGGAAAAGACATGCGTCCGGCAGACCTCTTCCTGATGAGGCCTAATGGAGTACTCGACCGATTGACTGAGATGAGGAATCACTATGTCCGGTTTTTATTCTACAACAGAAATGTACTTGCATTAAAACTGCTGATTAAATTGATAAAATACCTCAAAATGCACAGTTTGGCAATGTGTGTCTATACACAGAAGTGCAATGACATAAAGAAAATCCCCAAAGCTTGGCTTCCAATTCTAAGCTTTTTTTAAGGCTTTCACCAACATGCAAAACTGATTCAAATCACAGGAGGGGATAAAGCCGCCACTGAACTCCCATTAGAACTGTGTAGAAATTGTAGATAGAGTGAGATACATAAATAGTCTACTGAATCTTTTAGCCAAAGAAGTTTTAGTATATCCTCAACTAATACTAATTTGTTTTGTCCATGGCTGGATTCGATACCCGGTCTCCTGTGTGACAGACTGTGTCTCTAAACGCTACACTTTAACAATGGGTTTTCAGACAATTATTCTTCTAGGCCAGCTCGGCTTAAGTAGTCCGGCAAAAAATTATTGCATTCTCTTTCTTAAATTGCCAGTGTTCATATTATGATCTGATATAACTCTAGAATATCTTTTTAGCTGTCAGATGCCAAGGCTGAGAAGCGGTACTATACTATAACCTGCCACTACAGTGGGCTGGTGATACTAATGGCTGTAAAGCTAAACATAAGTTGGAGACCAAAATGTAATTTAATAAAATATTTGTTTAAATTAATAAATCTACTTTCTGAGCTTCTTTTCATGCTAGTTGTAAGGACAATCCATGCAGCCATATTTTTTATTTAAGCTATAATAATAGAAAAAGATACCACTAAACATATTGGGTCATATTCCACTAATCATACTGGATCATATTGGGTACAGTACAGAGTTGTAAAACCACAAAGAAACCTGTCACTCGACTCCTACAAATTCTTCTTCTACTAGTTACTCTGACAGTGAAGTAACACAGCGACAAACATTATGCCTAAAGGCCACATACAGGGTCAGCTCCCTCCCGTGACACAGTTGCACACTCAGTAACACACAGCTACAAGCCATCCAGCCAGTGTATCATTTCATCATTACCACCCACGCATAGAAAAGGGCAGGACAAGAATTACTGGAATAGACCTGTGTTTTTGTTTCTATGCAAAACACTAGACCCAACTACCGCATAGGGTAGTAAACAACAGTGGACACTGTAAAGGGGCATATATTTATATATTCTTTTTAGAAACCAACATCAAATTTGTTATGTTTTCTTCGGCCCCTGCGTAGATGAAGTTAGACACTAACACTATAAATGCAAGGTAGCCTCAAAGTTAAACATTTCTTAGTTTTATTGGTTGCAGTTGCTGTTCTGGGTGTAACAAAATGCCTGTGTATCAGCACTTGTACAATACCGTCGGCAAATAAAGCTAAACCAGAAGGGTTGAGAGAATTGCAAGGTTAAGAGTGAACCCGCGCATCACTTGTGACAACAACTGCTACTTCCTCACGCTATGAAACGAATACAAACGTAGCTCCCTAGGTCACGTTCACAACATGACTGGAGGCCATACACAGTACTGAACTGCATCATCTAGCCAATCTCAAACCCCCCACTGGCCACCATACCTACAGGCCTTGACTGGCACGGCCCTGCATGCAGCCGGACCACAGCTCACTAGCACGGCCCGACATGACATTCCCTGTCGTGCACTCATTCCGCCGACCGCCTGAACCTTCACCCAGCCTCCAGGGTCTACACCCCGGCATTTGACACAGCCGTATCACCGGTGACAGTACCCACAGACGGCCAGGCGCCGGTAGGAAAGCTTCCCCTGCTCCTGGCGGTCCACCATCCACCCTGTCTCCCTCCCTCTGTTGCTATCCAGAGTAAAGACCCACCATCCAACCCCGGCCGGCAAAGACGCTTCCCACCCACGTCACCCCTGGACTCTGTCAATCAGAAGTACAACCCGACTGCTCCAACCCACAAGGCCACTGTTCAAGTTGCCTCGTTCGGGGGAGTCCTGGTCCTTACTTTTTGGGTATCATCTATGTACAGAGTTGCAGAGATCACCACCGCTAGATTTTCCTTAGGACAACCCAGCATCGAGCAACAAAACAAATTACTTGGTCTGTGGTATCCTACAGTAAAACCCTCCCACACATCAAGGCCACTCCAATGAAAATGCAGTATTGACTTACAGGCAGAAATAGGGGTTTGTGGCTTGTCAAAGAAAATGTTGGGAAATTCTTGTTGACAGAGGGAAGTACACTCCAGTTTGAATGTGTGTGTGTGTGTGTGTCGGGGGGGGGGTGTATTTCCGGAGAAATTACACAACTCTAACTGATTTTGTGTGGTCTCAAGCTGTTAGCAATAGACAATTGAAGATATTGTTTGGGATTATGTCGAGCTATCTAGCCTAAACCTGTCCTCAAACTAGATAGACAGCGACGCACTAGTCTCACCGTGAAGGGAATTCTGACAGCTAAGAGCTAGCATGTTGACCTGCACAACATAACTTATACCCTAAAAATCCTATTATTTTTTATCATTGATCCAAGACACACAAGCGGGTACTCACCTCTAATTTGTGATTAAGTTGAAAAATCGTCTGTGCTTTGTGACAAAGCTGGGCAAAACAGGAGCTGAGACTGGTCATCTTTTGACGACCCTCGTATGTGATGTCAGCCTGATCTGGGTCGATTTCACCAAGTAGTAAATCGACGTCAACAAACGCCTTGTCAAACTCCTTCTCCAGAACCTCAAGCCATCGAAACATGGACATCCCTGTGCCTGGACTGACCAGGGCCGTACCCTGGGCTGACGGAGAGACGCCGGCCGAGGCAGACATGTCCAACAGTGCAGGCTAGCTAGCTGGCTAACCTAGCCGTTTCCCAAAATCAGCGCTTTGTTTCTGCCTCCCGGTGCTGTGGAAGTTTACTGACTCATATTACTTCAGTTATGCCGTTTTCGAAACGCACGCAAAATGGTTTAGAATCGGAAGCAACTACTAAATTGTATCTATATAATTATTTCTCAAGCCCTAATCATACCAGGAAATCCGATATCGGATACGGATCATAGTTACGAATCGACTACAACAGCCTGCCACACAGCAGAGAAAAAGCAATCGATCGCAAAGTAGATATCTGATGTGGTCATGGTTGAGCCAATTTCCTGCCTGTTTTTGCACCAGACACAATGACTGTAAATGTGTTCATTTATTTGTAGTCCGCCTTTTCATTGAAATAAACTGCTCCAGAATGAAATAAACCTAGTGATTGTGTGTGTGTGTGTGTGAGAGAGAGACATAGAGAGACCTTATAAGTTGTGATATTTTGGAAGGATCCTTCTCAATTGACAGGGAGCACTGATTTCGGTTGTGGCTGACAGAAACAATGTTGCCTTGTTTATTTAATTAATAGCAATTACATATATTTTAGGATGATTCACAAGTGTGTATAGCTAAGTTTGTAGAGCATGGCGCCTGCTCTAGGGGACCCGAATTTTCCTTTTTAAATTTGTGGAAATTCCATCTTCATTTAGCAGGGACCACGGATCTTGCAGATGGCTGACAGACTGTGTCATCTTGTTTATTTCATAAAAGGTGCTCCAGAATGAAGTACACCTAGTGAATGTGTTGGGGAGAGAAACAAAAACGTCACTATGTTTTTACTATAAAAAACGTCTGTATGTTTTAGCATGAATCACAATTGAGTGATTCGCTCAATTAGCGGAGCATTGTGCTTGGAATGCAGAGGTTGCCTCGACAATACTGATTAAGGAGATTTCTTTGTTCCCATACAGAGTTCATAGAAGGAAATACTATCCAAGTGGTTGGATAATGCTTGATGAAAACATGTGTTTCTGGCCTCAGACAGTCAACAAAGAGACAGCACAAGTCAGCCATTGACCCTTGGCCTGCTTCATTTCAGCTACCTCAATGTTCTCTAATTCAGACATTGTTATATGACTATGTTTTACTAAATTAGCTCCTCAGATCCACTGAATCGCCAAGTCAACACAGTGAGGTGGATAAATCAGGTTTGGAGAATTTAGTCAATGCGTAATTGTATGTAACATGCAGTGTTTTGTACATGTACATTGTGTAAAATATATTAACTTAAATTACCTTTTTGTCATTTCATACAGAGGGACCCTAGGATCCTGGTCGCTCTAGAGGAGACGAAGTTGCAGCTCCACAAGCACACTTTGCTCCTCCAGGCATTGACTAAAACCCTGCTGAGGAGACAGAGCATATCAATTTCCAGTTTCCTCCGAGAAGCCATGGGAACCTATTAAGGCTGAAAACTGAGCGTGGTGAAAAGGCGACTCAAAGGGCACTGGTATGTTAAAAGAGAGATTTGGCTTTAGAAGCAGTAAGTCAAATAAATGCTTTTGAGTGTGAGGATGTGCAATGCTGAGTAAATTCCTGTCATCCAGTTCATATATTTAAAAAAATTTAATTTTTACATTACATTTACAAATATTAAAAAATAAATACATTTTTAATTATTTCAGTACGTATATTTCTAATTATAACAGGACGTATATTACAGCTGCTTTCCATAAAGCTCTAAAATCAGTAGGCCTACTAGGCATTTCTGAATGACAGAGTGATTAATCTGTAATGACAGATTCATTATAGCCTAAAGTTGACTTATTTAAAGATTCTAGGATTTAAATGGCAAGACAAACTTTCCAAGATGTGTTTAGGTATTACACACTATACAAATCATTTGATAGTTATTTCGTTAAACCTATTGAGTTTTTTTTAATGAAAATTGAAGCCTTAGATATTAACCTTATGACCAGACCTCAAAAGCATTCACGACACTCTTCTCCGAATAACATTAAAAAAGTCTTTATTGGAATGTCTTGGCAATAAAGCATAAAAAGGTGCATGAAAAGTGAACAATGATTTATTTACAACGGTGACTGTCAAAGTCAATTGGAATAATTGCATTAATTACCTCTGGGCAATGATAGCAAAAATATTGGTATAGAAGACCTCAGTTGATAGCATAATGGTTAAGGTAGTTAATCTGTCATGAGACACCAACATAAGGCAATGGCAGACACAGTCATGGCAGTGGCAGACACAGTATAGAAATAGACAGAGGAGGAAATTGCATTTGTCTAACTCAATGGGTTGTAAAATGGTTTATCAGCAAGTTTCTCACGTCCACAAACAGAAGGGCTATCTATGACCATGCCAGTTCCCTGTTAGAGTCAAATGTTGTTTTTTAACCAAGATAAACATCTCTGCCATTGTTCCAAATGAAGCGGAGAAATCCTACTCTCACCCACACAATCCTTGCTGAGGTATATAAACCCCAGGAAGCGTGAATGCTGCTCTTTTTACTGAGATGCCAAACTAGGCTGTGTTCATTATGTGGTCTCTTATGATCTTGATGGCTTGTGTTACATTGCATCCTGTCTTCGGCATCAGTATCAATACTTGTCCAAAGAAGTGTGTGTGTGATAATGCTCATTCAGTACAGTGTTTTAGAGTTCAGTCAATTCCCACTGGAATCACTAAAGGTGTCAGGAAACTGAACTTAGGATACAACCACATCAAGGAACTAAAGGTAAGAAAAGAATTCATATAAACCATCAATTAAACTGATAGCAAAGGATTCACTACTTATTACATGTTTCTAACTTAGAAATTTGATTGAAAGGCTACTGAGAAAGTATTTACTATATTATTGATAGCCTGTTGTTTGTATAAAGGGTGCACGTTAGTTATACATTACTTATATGTTTGTCTTTTCTAGGGTAGGGACATATCTGGCATGACAGAGCTGGAGGAAGTGATCATTTCATATTGTGGAGTCGAGGAGGTAGAGGCCAATGTTTTCAGAGCTCAGGTAGCACTCAGGAGCCTGGATCTACAGAAGAATAAACTTAGTCAGATTCCCCGTGGTCTCCCACCAAGACTGGAGATGCTCAGAATGGGCCACAACAGGATTACAGGTCTCCAGGAGACTGTTTTTGAGGGCCTGAAGAGTTTACGTCTGTTAGATCTTCAGAACAACCAAATCACCAATCTGCGTTCGAACACCCTGTCCGCTCTCGTGAAGTTAGAGAGTCTTCACCTTGATGGAAATAAAATTGAGACAGTGCAAGGTGCACTAAGACTCTCTGAACTGAACCTGTTGAGCTTGGGCAACAACAAGATCACCTCTTTTCCCTCAGCTTTTTTCACACCACTACAATCTCTGGTGACACTGTGTTTACCAGGGAACCTCCTATCAAGGGTTCCACACGATCTTCCTCGTGCCCTGTTCTATCTGAACTTGGACAGGAACCAAATACGAGCACTGAGGAAGCGGGAGATGGGCCAACTCCGCAAGCTCTGGTCTCTGTCCGTGTCTTTCAACAGGTTGGTTTCAGTGGATGGTGGCCTTCACCTGCCCAACCTCACAGTGCTGGAGCTGCCAGGAAACCACCTGCGTACGCTGCCCAGTAGATTGAGCCCGAACCTGGAGAGGCTGGACTGCAGACAGAACTTCATCCATGAGGTCACTTTCCAGCACCTTTCCGGAATGAAACGGCTGAAGCATCTCTTCTTGGAGAATAACACAATCCAGAAATTTGAAGCAAATGCTCTGAGGAACAATGTTCAGTTAACCAACCTGGCTCTGGAACAGAATTTCCTGTCCTCTATTCCAGAAGGGTATGTACACACTTAGAGCTGATTCATTGAAAACAACATTTTGTTTTCGTTAATTATTTAATTTTTTTACAGTTGTGTCTGGTTAGGGACAACACGTGGTGAGTTAGTTTTATTCGTATTCAACATTTTGCCACATTTAACATGGCATCTATTACTGTGACAGCAATGGGCGTGTCCCCCCCCCCCCCTCCATGTTGTTGTATTTTGTGTTTCTTCCCATATGAATTGTGCTATATGCTACAAAAATCCTTTACAATGGCCTAGGTTGGTGTAGAGGTCTGCCTATTGAAATCTTTGTCTAATACGTTGCATACATCTGTAGAACAGTGGCTTTAACCACATTTTAAGTCTTTGATTTAACATACATTATTTAAGAATGAAAACATAAGAAGACAAATAAATCCTTTCCTTCCTCAATCTAAATTCATAGGACTCCGTTAGCATGTCAGTGAAAGCAAACCCACACTGGTTAGTTGATATGTTTCCCTGGCAGGCTTCCAGGGAGCCTGGTTCGCCTGGACTTGAAAGGAAACCACATCGTGGCCATCTTGGAGCAGGAGCTGAGGTCCCTGAAACACCTGCAGGTGTTAAACCTGAGGAAAAACAAACTGAGCTCCCTCCCCCAGATGACCCAGGAGCTGCTGCCCCGTCTCAGGACCATTTACCTAGACGGAAACCCCTGGAACTGCAGCTGTGAGCTCCTTGGTGTCAGGAGGACCCTGCTATCCAGGAGGGTGGAGATCCCTAATGAACTGTGTACCGAGTCATTGAGTGCCCCGGGGGACAGTTGGAGAGCATACCTGATGGCCCAACAAAGGTGCGAGGAGTACTTCAAGGACATCGAGCCTGAGTACCAAGTGGAGCAGACAGACGCTGAGGAGTATTATGACTATGACTCGTAATGAGAGAAAATAGAAGCACTGTAGCAAAGGTATTTCATGTTAAAATACTAGATGTTATTATTATTACATCAAATCTTTTATACTGTATTGATGCATTCAGTACAATGTTACCTTTAGCTTTGTAACCTATGGAAGAACAGTGACCTACTGTATTGACACCTATTTAACTTTACAATTTACAATAGACTTTATGTACCTTATGTATATCGACGTAATAATAAAGAAACAAGTAAATATTTACAGTTTCCATTTACTTACGACAACAAGAACTGCTATAGAATTCACCTTTTAATTAACGTATAAACAAGTAAACAAATTTGATAGCAAAAATGTATGCAGACTTTTCACAGACTACAGAAACCTATAATCTACTGTTTCGTGAGTCAAATCACTGGAGGCGACTGCCGACTGATTAATCTACAAATGCCTTTGCATCCTAAATAATAACTAATTTAATTTTGTTTAAATTCACCCATAATGCTGTGAGTTTTAAATAATCTCGAACAAGTCCATAGATAACTACCAATGTGCACTTTTTTGGAAAGTACCGGGTGCACAGAGGTCTCAAACCTGGAACCGTTAAACGCAATAAAGCGATCTTAATATTTCAATATATATATTAAACATATGTATGTACAGATAGGGTCAATAATATTTTGTTGTCTTTGTGTTTCTAGACATTACCATTTCTACATTAAAAAACTCGATTTGAATTGAGTGTAATATAATGAATAGTAAATTGGAAAACTTTGGTTTTGATCTTAATAAATGAATCGTCTATTTAACGAAATCTGAGAACTAGGAACACAGAAAACTCCAACCTATGATGTCAGTGCTTTCAACACAACTTGAAGTAACGAGCTTTGACTGAGAAAAGTTGTTTTAAAAGAGCATTCTACTTGGAAACTCCAAAAACAGCCAAACTCATCCCAAGCTCCTCTTCGCCGACCTGAAGATCACTGACGTCATGTTCGAACCTCATTATTTAAGAGTTCCTGGTTGATGTGAACGCAGAGACAATGTGACCTTACATCTCGCGGGATTCACGTTTGGTGAATTGGCCAATCATTGAGCTACGTGTATCCAACGGGGTTCAGTTCAGAGTGTAAAGGTTGAATGAAGATGGCAGCCGGTAAACTGAAGTGTTGGCAGTTCGCTAAATGGCTCACGGGAATAGATTAGTGTATCTTCATCAAAGCTAGACTTGAAATGCAGAGCACTATACATTTCTGATAATTCTTCAATTTCGAGATTTGATCGGGGAGGGCTTCATGATGGCGCTCGTCTACGAGTTCGTCTGGCGTGTTCTGCACGTCCTTCTTCACATTCATAGAACGCTTATTATTTGGTTCCGAATCCGCATTCGGAATTGGAATTCGCGTTTATGGTCACGAGCCTTAGCAGCGCTTCTCATGCCGATAGCTGTCTCGTTTCCCAACCAAAAAAAGTTCATTCCGGCAACCGGTAAACGAGTCTGTCGTCCGTATCGCTGGGGTGCTGACGGGAAATCCCTGGAGAAGCTTCCTCTGCATATCGGCTTGTTGATAGCCGACGAGGAGCCGAGGTACACTGACATTGCCAACCTTGTTGTGTGGTGCATGGCAGTCGGCATATCTTATGTGAGCGTGTACGATAATCGAGGTAAGATAATCTGATTATTTCATAGTTTTAATAGTGTGTTGCAATGTCAGCAAAGTATGCCCTTACTATATTATCATGGTCAGTGACCTGACATGTATTAATGCCCGAAAGAAATATGTTCAAGACTCAAAAAATAATGTGTGTAAATTAAATAGCTATAGCTAATTCTCCCAGTCGTTTTTTTTTTTATTGTGTCCTAAAAACAATTCCTGCTTAAATGTAAACAAAAGTCTTACCGCTTTGGGACTCTAAAGATCAGAAAGTGAGCTACTTCTTGCATTTTATGCAGACGTTCATCATTATCCCTCCATGCAACAATTGTCATTATTATAGACAACATTAAATTATCACAGCCATGTGCCTGGATTTCACATCATGGGGAGACCATATGGATAAATAGAATAGTTTTGTCTCCTATTAATACTTGATAAGTGTACCCTTCCACTGTTAGTTTACAGTTCCCTGTAAGATTTCACCCCAAAAATTACATAGTTTGATGCTACCTCAGAAAATTATAAATATTTTGTATTCCTTTGTAATGTTATTTTAAGTACATAAAAAGCACACTTGAGGTGAAAGTGTGCCTTTCTTATGTGAAGTAATAAAAATCTAAATAATAATTCAGTGTCACCTGAAATTCTTGTATCTAATATTTTGGATTATGTTAATCCTTGACTTTTTTGTAGACATGTATTTTGATCTAATTTTAAGTAAAAACATAACTACAGTGTAAGTCTGTTTTGTGCAGTTTTGTAGTGCACGTAAATTGCTAATACTGAAAATACTTCAACTACCATCCAATTATTGCAGAGATGCATGTTTTGTCGATAAGCTTAGCCATTTAATTATGGGTCATATTTGCTCTAGCCTTAATCAAGCCAATGTCTTTGTCAACAGGACACACATTTTAACTATAGTGCACAGAATTGTTTTCACAGAGTTATTGTTACTTATTTAATCAGGTGTTAGTTTACATTTCACCTTTTTGTTAGAACTGTATAGGGTTCTGAGGAGCAGTTCAGGAAGCCCTGGTATAGACAAAGTGTTAGGTGAAGCATTACTCTTTGATACCCCCCACCCATCCAAGTGGATAACATTTTACTCTTGAATTGCACACCTCCTGTTTGGTCCCCAGGAGTGTTCCGGAGGAACAGCTCCAGACTGATGGGAGAGATTGTCAGGCAGCAGCAAGAACTCCTCGGCCCGGAAGGCTCCAAGCAGCACTCAGTGGACTTCCTCAATAACGGCACTGACAAATCAGGCCATCAAGGTGAATAACTACAGTCCCGACCACCCCAGGACATGTGTATCTAGTGTCTCTGATCAGGAGTCCTAGTTTAACAATCAGGCACTCCCTGCTCATGACACCTGTTTCTTTGGGAATCCGGCGTTTCTTGTCCTGGCCGTTGTAAGTTTTTTTTTTTTATTTATGCCTCAGCGTTACACACACATTTAAACAAGCGTTCTTGACATTTAGTTGATCATTTAAATTGGCTCTGTACTGCCACAGGGCACAAACCTAACCTATTTGGGTCCTCAGAGCCAGGATAAAGAAACACCGTGCCAAGCTTGTTCTAAATCGGCACTCGTACAAATTTTCGCACTTGATCCGTACATTCCCTTAACAGACAGCTGGAACAATGGGACCTGTCCTGGTCGATCCTTGCTATCCTTTACCACAGGGTTATGCCCTAATCAGGTTACACCAGCCAGACTAGACCCGCTGCAACAAACCCAACAGAGAAGCGGCCTCAGCTCTCTGTGTGAAATGTTGCATCAATTCTGTCAGAAACCAGCAGCTACATTCCTGTCTTTTCAGACAGTAAAGCTATAGTTTAAATAAAAGTTTTAAAAATATTATACCCCACATCATTGTAAATTTTGAGTTATTTAAATTGTGTATCACTGACAATGTACCGTGATGTTGAAGTATCAAACAAGGTGATGCAAATGTGATGTAGGTTATAAACATTTATTACCTATGTTGATATATTTAATAAACATTTTACACTGGGGGGCTTATAATTCCCAGGTCAGCCCAGTACAGTATTGCCCAGTACAGTATTTGCTAACAGTACAGTGATTGCTAACTAGCTAGCTAAATGTAACACGTGTAACTTGACCTTGTTTTATCTTCTCGGAGAATACAAGAAAGTAAACACTTCCTCTTTGGGCAAGAAATAGATGCTGATTGATACCATACGTGAACAGAACCGACCAGTAATAACATAGGATAATGAGTATTTGAAAAATAATTTGCCCTTGGAAGCCAACATCATCACACTCTTTGAGGTGTACCCTGCCAGGATCTGCATGTAATTCAGCTTTTGTCTTGCTCAGATATCAAGGTTTTTATTTATTCATTTTAAACAGTTGACATTGCTAACTCCAAGCTGTGGTAGTTGTAAAGCTTATTGTTAAAAAATAAACATGGTTTTAGGTTTAACCATTCCCTATAATGTTAAAAATGGAAAACTATTTTTGGAAAACTAATTGCAATTACGTTATTCACCATTGAGCTCTTATAGGGCAGTACAATTTAGAACAACCTAAACCAACTCCAAATGATCGAACCGGTTTCTAGGGTCACACGCTTGGTGTACTCGTTGTGTGTTATGGAATATGGGAAAAGTACTTATTGAAATAAAACTTATTTAAAAGTCTGTGCCAGATGCGTACAAACAGATTTGTATCAAAATGCCTTCAAATTAGAGCTGATGGATTCTTGTTTCACCAGGCGTGAATCCAGTGTTGCGTCGTCTGTGGTGCTTGTTTCATAAAGAGCATGTTGACTACAGCCAGCGTTTATGGGCTGATTAACATGTATTGTGTAGTCCTACTCACAGTCTGCTCTTGGCATCTACACCATTTTCCCCTGAACAAGTCAATCTGTTATATGACACACAGTCACATAGAGAGACCATATGGAGTTGTATGTAGTTGAGTTCTCTACACTGCATAGTTCTTGTTTTCCTTTTAAAATAAAACCTATGACCAATTACAGTATGTGAGTCATTCTACAGAAGTGGTGGAAATGGGAGTTTACTTTTTTTATTATTATCTATGCCTAGGCAATACAATTGAAATAACACGTAAAATGATTTTTAGTTATAGCTATAATGCTAGCTTTGTATCCTGTGTCACGGCTACAATACATTATAACTACAAAGCAGTCTTTCTCCAATTTGATTCGTTTCAATCAATCTGTTTGTCGTTGGTGTGGGTGGAGTTTTTCTAATTGTTTTTAGAAACACTCCATTTGTTTTATACTTCTTAATTATTACCCTAATAGTTGTAATGTATTTTGCCTTTTTTTCCCTAATTTATGAAGATTAACAACATTTTATGTGGTCCAATAATAATATAACTATCTTTTTTTGTTGCTATTTTGCCAAACTCAAAGGTTCCATTTCTCTCGGTTTGTGTGTGAGATCAAACTGATGAACAACACTAGCCCTTTTTTGCTCATATTCACCGACGGTGCCAATGATTCTGGTGGTCATTGCGGTGGACGGCGGTTTGTATGGCTCATCAGTCTGTCTGCTGTTCCCCAGTGTCCTGGTGTCAGTCGGTGTTGAACGTGGTCTCCCCAGACGATGGGAAGCTGAAGATCGTCCAGGCAGCACAGCAGCTGTGTAGAGCTGTGGAGCAGAGGGAGAAGACATCCAAAGACATGGACGTCACTGTGCTGGACTCCTTACTCCGTGGTAAGGAGGCCCCATGATTAGGAGGAGGACATACCCTCGGTTGTCCGTGGTGTTCGTACTGCTGTTATGCATTGGCTGTAGGCGACAACTCTTATTGAACCCCTTGTCGTTCATGACGAACCCTTAGGCATGGCTTCTGATCTGTCATGCCATAGTAAAGCACATGGCTCACCAGCTAAGCATGCCAGCTGTGGATTGGCAGCTGTTAGACATTCAGGGAGGACTGGGCACACGCTAAGAGCGCCTCCAATGGTTTTTGAACAAAACAAGAAGATAAAGCACTCTAAAATCTGTCTACGGGCTCTTGTCTCTCAGCTGGTTCTTTGCCCTGAGCCAAAACCTGCTCCATCACAAGCCTCTGGCTAAGATGGATAACCCTTCCTAGCTGTAAACAATATCACCAGTGCTGTAGTGGAACCAATCGGTTTTCACTAAATCAAAACGTACCCCTGTAAAACGCTCAGTAGGAGGTGATGGATGAGACCACAGCAGTACATGTGATCAAACTCATGAGACAGCAGTTTCTTAGTAGTCAGTGTGTCGGATTGCTCTCTAGCATCGTCCCGGTCTAAGGGGCCTCTGCGAAAGACTCTGGTATTCTGCTGCTGTGACCCCCGCACTCAGCTTTCCAAACCAACCAAACAGTCATGTTCAGAGGCTATCTCCTGTTTTCCCTTTGAACTTTGCTTTTCCAGTCATTGGCTGTTACATTGACCTCTCCTTGCTATCGCTGTTTATGCAGAGTCGGAGAGTCCACCTGATCCAGAACTGGTTCTGAAGTTCGGCCCGTTAGAAAGCACCATGGGGTTCCTGCCCTGGCACATCCGGCTGACTGAGTTCATGTGAGTATTGTTGCGTCTGTGTACCTGGATGGATGCACCGATAAGGAACCAAAATGTTCCGCCTGTGCGTCTGTCAGTATGTGTGCAAACTGTTGCTTATCACATGCTAATTTACTGGTAAACCTCTGCCGTCTCGTTTATCTCCCGGCTGGACAGATCATCAAGAATTTAAATAGTTACGTGATCCAACTGGCCTGGTGCTATTGTAAAGTACTCAGAAATAAATGCAGGAAATGTGCAATTTAGTCTTCAAAACGTGCAATTACGTTTGAGTAGTACACGTCTTATTTAACCCGCATCGGCCCTACGTTATTAAATCAAATTTGTCTTCTTCTTAATGTAAGTTTTTATTAGACAGAAATACTGGATTAGCTAGGAGACAGTTGGTGGGGCAATAACAGGGGAACTGCTTCAAACATTAGCTGTAGCTGCAGCTCTCCCTAATCACAGGTTTTGGGCGGGGATTATAAAAGTACATGGTAGTTTAACGATCCTCCCGTCTAATGGATGATTTCGGATGTGTAGTACATGGTAGTTTAACGATCCTCCCGTCTAATGGATGATTTCGGATGAGTAGTACACGGTAGTTTAACGATCCTCCCGTCTAATGGATGATTTCGGAGGAGTAAACCGGAGAAGAGCAAGCAGTCTCCGTAACACCGTCCCTCCCTCCTGCAGCTCCTTGCCCTCCCACGTGGACATCTGCTACGAGGACTTATTCAGCGCCTTGCAGCGCTACGCCTCCTGTGAGCAACGGCTGGGGAAATGAGTGATTGGGCCACCCTCTCTGGGGGGGAGAGGAGCACCAGGGGTGTTGGGTGGAGAGACGGGGCCCTGCCTGGACCCCCCCCAGGTCTCTATGTTTACAGTACAGGTACCGGAGAGCAAGCAGCCAGTCAGACCGCGTCACCCTTCAACCCCCCTCGTTCCGTCCTGGCGCTCCTCTCAGCGCGCGGCCGGGCGACCTCTGTGAGGCGCGTCTGGTAGTGAGGAGCCAGGAGGGACCCGCCAAACGACCTGGATGAACCAGGAACCGGCATCGCCTGACAGACTGGGTTAGGGATGTGGTGCAGATGGACTGTTGCCTCGGGTCTCTGTCCTCTGGCGGCCATGGCCCCGGCGCCTGCCGTGCCCCCGAGGGGCGGATGAGGATGAAGGACCGTGCCGGGAGGGATGGGATGCCGACGGTCGAGTGCTGAACGACGTTCCTCCTCGGTGCCCAGAAAGAGGCCTCTGTGGCGGCAACGTGGAGGGACGTCCCGCGGGGGATTGTTTTTTAATCTACTTCATATAGTTCTGTGTCAATCGAGTGCTTGAAATGTAACGTGTGATCCGTGTGGTGTGAGAGGAGGGCCCAGATCTCTTTAGGACGTGGCTCTACTCTGCATGTCACCTGGACGGCCGTGCTTACGTTGCTGTCGGTGTCTCTGTGTGGAGAACTCTTGACTGCACTACGCCCACACTAAATCCAGTGTTTGCAGGGGGTGAAAGGAAATGCGGTGGTTTGTACACAGCGCTAACCTTTTAGGGTTCTTTTAATTGGTTTTCACTCTGCCGCTCCGTCCATAACTTGAAGTTAACTGCATGTTTAAGTGCTTGCTATTCGTCATGTCGTCATGGCTGCTTTCTGTTTTATGTCCAGATCGACAGACTTTTGTATTTGTGTGCTTGGTCTCTTCCTTTCATCTCATGACCCCTTAAAACACTGTTTCGTTTCTACATTTTTGTATCATAATACTAACTGGTTGGCAAGTGAACCACCCAAGCACACAGTGCGGTCAGTGTTTGGGCTGTCATGGAAGGTTGGATGGGCAGTGTGATCAATCCCATGTTACTGAATTGCCCATATATACAGTACTGGCCTACCTGCTCTGTTTGGGATTGGAGTTTTTTTTAACTGACAACTGCTGATAATATTTTCCTTTGAACAAATTTGAACCAAAGCAAACAGTTGGTTATGGAGCTGATAAAAAAATTGGCGCACGCTTCCTCACATTTTATTGCGCCAGTCCCTACCCATGTCAGTATTTTAGCCCCTGAGCTGCACCAACACGGTCTAGGGGCCGGGTTGCTTTACCACCTCATATTTTCAAAGATGGATTCTAAAGTGAAACTGGACTTAGTTTGAATGGGTTCATTTGCTCTGCTACTGGTGGTCAGCCATTCTCAGATCTTGACGATCAGGTTGGGTTTCCCCATCGGAAAGCTGTCGGCCTAGGAAAAGCCACTCCGATTCAGGCTTACAGTCATTCTGAATGCAGGAGTTCTTAAAAGGCAACAATGATTGTCACATTCGAAGTTAAAGTCACTTTAAATGCTTCCTACGCTTAGCTTTTAAATGTTAAACTTTTATCACTGTCTGAGGTATACGGATGTGCTGCTTCTCCCTGAATGTGTCTGCGGTTTGTTTTGGGGACGGAGATGCTGAAACCCGCTGCTGAGAGCAGTTCCAAACACTCACCCTCCCTTGTTGACTTAACAGGTCTTAACAGCCCCCTACAAATGGAAGATGGTAATGTTTGGGGGTTTAATAAGTCCCGGCTGTTTCAAAACTGTGTTCGATGTTACAAAATGTCTTCAACCACTCTGCTAAAAGACGAGTGAGCATTCCTTCCTCTTACCCAATGTCACCAGACCGGAGCTAACTGCTACTAGCATCTCCAATTTGGACAATACTTGTGTTGCTTTTGAGGAAGTTCTGTTTAAAAGTTTTAAGCACAAAATACCAACTAGCCTAATGTTCAATGTAAATATTTTTGGCACTGATGCACAGCATTGATGAGGCAATGTCTGTCCTTTAGAACCGGGGAAGCTATATGAGCAGCAGAAATGGAAAATTCTATGAAATTCTATAATTGCAAGGGAAAGTATTTGATGTGTTTTAGGATTATCGCTTAAATGTTATCTAACATGCCATGTTTTTTGGACACCCCTAGAAATGCCTTTAAGATTTTAGATGGGATTTGGTATCATAAGGTGAAAGATTGATAGTTACTCACTTTCATTCAAATTATTTTGTATAGGTTTTTTTGTCGTAGTAGTTTGTCATCTCTTCCCTTCCATGCTGTATCAGATTGGAGTCTTAAAGACTGATTGTGGGCTACATTGTGTAACAGACCGCTGTAAATTGTAAAACTGATCAATGCACCGTCATGCCATGTCAAAATAAATTCATATTATATTTGAGTACAGGAGTTCATTTTATTACTGAGCTGTACAGTTTCTGTACAATAAGGAAAATGCACGACAGGAGACTGCATTCTCCTGCCCTGGATACTAGCTTGCTCAGGGAGGTATTTTATCATTGATTACCAATTGTTAATTTTCTAAATGTGAACGGGCTGGATTTTGCCCATTTCATTCCCCTAAACCAGGGACGGGCAAACTTTTTGGCTCGGCGGCCACATCAGGATTATAAAATTAAATGGAGGGCCACATTTGTTTTTGTAATTTGCTAATAATAAATGATTTGCAGGCCAGAAAAGGGTAAAAGTTTAAACATACAGTACAAATGTACAGTAGATCCCTTATAATGTGTAAATAGTTTAAATTCTGACTCAGATGTATAAGAATGGGCTGGTGAGTTGTTTTTTTAAATGTCCCTCAAAAACATTTTATTACCTTCCGGGGGCCAGATGGAACTGCCTCGCGGGCCGCATTTGGCCCTCGGGCCGTAGTTTGCCCACCCCTGCTCTAGACCAAGGGCCAAAAATCTAACTTGACAGAGGGCCTTGGGCCAGAAGTAACTTTGCATTATACCAAACTGTATTATATTATGTTGCATGGTGGGCCAAATCAAAGGTCTCCACGGGCCAAGTTTGGACATCCCTGCCCTAGACCGTCTTTTAGGTATTACTCTGGATTTGTTTCGAAATTATTAATAATATTCTCGTAAACAGTAAAAAGAGACAACTGCATTTTTTTTCCTTTACAAATTATTTGATAAGGAAGCGTTTGAATGTGGAACAGAAGGGTTCAACTTACAGTGGTCTCATTACTTTCCGCCTACTTGAACACACATGGAGCTCAATGGCATATTGGCCACTTGTGCTTTTTCCTAAACTCGTCTTCTCAAAATACATCAAAGGACCTCTGGTTTCTCATCCGCTGTGTTGTAGAGGAGGCCAGGAGAGTACGGGAGTAGTGTTCCGTTGGGCACTTCTCCTGCCAATACCCAAGTCCCCCACATCAAATCACACCTCAGAAACGTCTAGTCTATCCTAAGTCACCTAGTCTATCCTAAGTCATTTATAGTGTTTTATTTTCACAGGCTTTTGTTGGTAGACCAGGTTGCGTAACATTGTGTAATGTGAAATAGGCATCTATTTGTCATTCTCAAGTAATTTCCGAGGGATTTGCCCCTTAACAAAAGCGGTATCAACCTCTATATAAAAGTCATATATTAATAATTTGGGTCAAATTAAGAATATTGCATGCATGTTGGCGTTAGAATAGCAGCTGGGTCAATCTATGAAAGAGCAAAGCTCCGCAAATCTGCATGAATTATTCAGCACATGGTAGACGAACAATACCCTGTCGTATTAGTCGCAGGCTAAATCATCATTACCGTTTCCTTTATAAACGCGCAAGCCCAGTCAGGACACAATAAGGAAGACGTAAATACCTCCAAGGATGTAGCTTTTTTTGTAACCTTGTTTTAGTGGTTTGAATGTTGTGGCCTAGCTACTCTATTTAGTGGAAACCTTAGGTCATCATTTATTTGCTCTACCAGAGTGTTCGTCTGTAGGGAAAACACGCTCCACTAACACACTCCCAGCTAAGATGAATCACCCACTGATGGATCACAACACCACACAGGGTTAGAAACTGAAAAGGAGGTTTTGACTACTGACAGACTGCTACAACTATCTGGCAGTGACTGATTCCCCTGTGTGTGTTTATTCCTCTAGTAAAAACATATCTCGTTCTGTTAAAAACAGACAGGATGCATTTTTGCATACAAAATTAACAACAAAAGCAGATTCTGTTAAAAGAATAGCCCACCCAAATTACAAAATAGTATGTATTGGTAAGTAGTCTATGGACAAAGTGTGACAGGAATATATAATTAGATTTCGTTTCACTAGCATTGTTTCCAAATGCCAGCATTTTAGTGTTTCTGGCACAACCATCCAGAGGCCTATAATAGTATATCATCATATTAAAATAATGGAATTTGCAATTACGTGGTAAACAAATCCCCTTTGGGTAATGATAATATGAGCCCTCCTTACGCATCATGTTATAATGATCTACAAGGGCATCAATCAATTCCAGAAATGATGTTTGGACAATTCGGAAATGATGTGTAAACATTTCTAACATACAGTGTGAAGACTATACTAACACTTTACAGTTCCTGATAAATCTCCATGCAGCTTATAATTTAAGTTTCATTCACATCAATGTGATGCCTGAGCATGTACTCCTACTGAGAGAACCACCACAGGCCCACTATGGGCGCACTGCCCACAAACTTAGGTGGAAACTGAGCTGTACTACTACTGAGAGAACCACGACAGGCGACTATGGGCGCACTGCCCACAAACTTAGGTGGAAACTGAGCTGTACTACTACTGAGAGAACCACCACAGGCCCACTATGGGCGCACTGTCCACAAAATTAGGTGGAAACTGAGCTGTATTACTACTAAGAGATCCCCCACAGGCGACTATGGGCGCACTGCCCACAAACTTAGGTGGAAACTGAGCTGTACTACTACTGAGAGAACCACCACAGGCCGACTATGGGCGCGCTGCCCACATAATTAGGTGGAAACTGAGCTGTACTACTACTGAGAGAACCACCACAGGCCCCCTATGGGCGCACTGCGTCCAATTAGGTGGAAACTGAGCTGGACTATTTCAGAGCCACATATTTTTCCTCAGATTATACAGACCCACAAAGAGTTCTTACCAAAAATAAAAAATTGGGAAACTCACAAGTTTTTTGGGGTGAAATACCACAATGTGCAATCCCAGCAGCATGATTTTTGACCCATTGCCAAAGCCAAGGAATAGCCACCAGCAGAGCACAAACAACACAAATAAAAACGTATGTGTATGTTTTTATTTATTTTAACATGTCGTTGTCACTTGTAGCTATTTTACATTTACGTGGCTGTTTATAGCCTGTAACGTTATGCACTGAATGGCTGTATCTTTTATACTTGGTGTGTAATACCTGAAATCGGGAAAAAAATATATTTTCCAGTTGCTTTGGCAATGTTTCCCACAGCAATACAAGGCATTTAAATTGATAATTGCATGAATGAAAATGTAATCAAATAGTATTTAAATGTAATTGAGACCGAGGGAGGGAGGGGGAGACAAAGAGAGAGAGAGTGCCTGGGTTTCTAGCTGTGTGTTGGTCTGTGGGGCAGAAAATTCTACATCTCCACCTGATAGTCAGATGTTTCCATGACAACTCCGATATGTGAGAGACAGAAAATGCTGCAGGAAAATGTTTGGCTGCACCTTTTCAACCTCCAGTGAATAGACGTTATACGTGTGTGTTAGCTAGAGTGTTCTGACTGGCCTCGGTCCAGTTAACAAACACTATGCATTAATTTATTTTTGTCCAGTAATTGGACCAAACATCAGAATAAGATTGTCTGTGTAAATGCAGCCTGGATCACGATAGTTGCTTTAGTCATTTAACAATTTGAAACTGAGTAAAATATAATTTGCTTGGTTTCTCAGTAATTACTGGATTGTTCTGCATTTCATGCTGAGACAACTAATGAAATGAACGCACAGTATAGTTAAATATGTTCTCCACATACAAGTAAGCAGCGGGGACTAATGGAGCTTCCTCTGGAAACCAGTGAACTAGTAGAGCTTCCTCTGGAAACCAGTGAACTAGTAGAGCTTCCTCTGGAAACCAGTGAACTAGTAGAGCTTGCTAAATCTCTCTTTGTACACAGTGCAGTTGAAATGCCACAAAAATTATAATTTAACCTACGAATTGAACAGCTGTTATGGTATGGTGAATTAAGAAGATGTACAGTGGCTCTCAAAAGTATCAACCCCACTTGTTTTTTTCCAAATCTGGTTTTACAACAAATCGATTGAATTGAATAAAAAATAGTCCACTGTGTCCAAGTGAAAAATCAAATCTACAAATTTTTCTAAATGAATTTTAAATACAAAAAGAAATATTGATTGGATAGGTATTCACCCACTTGAGTCAATGTTTTATTTTGACCTCTCTGATGAAGGCCACTTTAGTGAAGCACTCTCTATATTGTTGCAGTATGCACAGAGCCTCCTATAGTCCAACTCAGCCTTGGACTATAAGTCATTTAGAGTTGCCATAGGCCTCTTTGTGGCCTCCCTGACAAGTGTCCTTTTCACCCGGATAAAGACTCACACTTGTGTCATTAGCGCTACATTTTTTAATAACGGACTTCACTGTGCTCACGGGGATGTTCAATGCCTTGGAAATGTTCTTACAACCTAACCATTATTGGTCCTTCTGAAGAACCTTATTTCAGGATTCCTGAATGTTTCTTTGGGATGCCTGTTTATTGTACTAACCTTTTACTGTACTAACCTACTGGGGGACTTCCCAGAGACCTGTGCTCACAGCCCAGCACCATGCAGCTCGATTGGTATTTGCCAGACAACACCAGAATTGGCACTGTGTTCTCTTCACACTGAGCATGTGTAAAAGACTTGAAAGAGTCTAGAGATGCAGTGGTGAACATAGTGCTGTCTTCAACAGCATCCAGCATGACCAGTTTGGTGGTGGGTCAGTGATGGTCTGGGGAGCCACATCCTTGGAGGGTCACACAGACCTCTGCATGCTTGCCATTGGATCCCTGACAGCTGTTAGGTACAGGGAAGAAATCCTCAGACCCATTGTCAGATTTTACACTGGTGCAGTGGGCCTTGGGTTCCTCCTGGTACAGGACCATGCCCGGCCTCATGTGGCCAGAGTGGTTAGGCAGTTCCTGGATGATGAAGGCATTGATGCCATTGACTAGCCCTCACGTGCCCCCGACCTGAATCCATTTGGGAATCTCTGGGATTCGGTGCATCCGACGCCGCCAAGTAGCACCACAGACTGTCCAGGTGCTCGCTGATGCCCTGATCCATGGTCCACGTTGGGGCCATGCAAAATACTGAGGACTTGATTTAATTCACACAAGTTGGAACAACCTGTGATTTCAATTGTTTACTTTGATTTTCGTTGTGAGTTTTAATCAGCCCTCAATCGTTGTTTTGTTCTCAACGAATTCACAGTAGTTTTAAAGATTTTGATCTTTAATATATTTCGTTCATCGAGACCAGATGAGTTCCCTTAATTGTTATGAGCACTATATTTAGATTACGTTGCCAGATTGGTCTAAATCAGTGAAGATCTGGTAAAGGCACTCCCTCTAGCGGTAATATAGCCATCGTACATCGCTCTAACACCATTTCACCCTTACTATCACTGCACACTCCAGAGCAGGCATTCCGAAAATGCACACTCCAGCTGAATGCTGACGAATCCGCGTACCTTTGCAAACATTACGCTGGGAACAGGTGCATCTTGTATGAACCCCCCCTCGCCGAAGAGTTTGGGTACACATTCCCCACTCTGGAAATATATCCATATCGTCACCTTCTTTCGTGTGAACCATGGAATGCTGAGGTTGTCCATCGCGCGCCCGGAGAATTGGATCTCGACCCTCGTGGAATAGCCAGAAGCCTACGTCCTCTCCTTGCACGGCGCAGAATGCGCTCTGATTTCTGATTGTAACAATTTTAGTTCAGAAATGATACCATCGCAGCAGAATCATGTTGTCACCACTATTGAGACCATGCCTCCGGAAAGCATCACGACATCGCCGACTGTTGTTCAAAGGATAAGAAAAGTGATTAGCAGGTAAGGATGAGTGTTATGAGTGCATGTTAGGATACTCAGTACTTTACTGGACCAAATGTGATCAAATGCATACCATCCTTTAAGCATATACACATATGTATTATTTTTTTAATTGTCACAATATAAGACACTTGATATAACCAATGATGGTTGATTTATTCGGATCTCTTGTATATCACCACTTGCCAATTTTAAAATTCAGTGCACGTTTTTTAAAACGTCATCTTTAGAAACAGCGGAGCGATGGGTCTGAGAAAGAAAATGTATCAACTATGGGTGACGAAATACAGGTTTACAATTATTTTGCATATTTCAATTCTTGACATTTTACCTTGTTTGTGTGAATGCCTATTTGATTATTAAATTGAAACAATATTGTTGTAGAAGGAAGATCAATCAACCACGAATCACCTGCGCAAATCACAATTACCTAAGCCTGTCTACAATGTGCTTGTTGTAACCTGGTTGGTGTCTTGATTTCCATCCTGTTTGTGTCATGAATGTAAAAGTATTTTCTATAAAATGATGTATAAAAACCCAAAACCGATGCTCCAGATTTGAAGGTTCGAATTACTGTCGCCTATATTGGTTAGGAAAAAAGTTAATATCGGTTCCAAATATTTAACTGGTCTTCTGCATAAAATCCAGAAGGGTTTGGGTAAAAAAAAAATTGTCATGCACCTGTGTTCCGTTGTGAATGTATTCATCCGTCATGAGTTTGCCAAGCCTATTAAAGCGTTTAGGTATAAAACCTGTTCATGACTGAAAATAACTTGAGGTGTCATCCACACCTCAAGTGGTAAATTAATTATTTCTCAACACTGACCTGGATCAACTGTTTGTGTTTGTTTGCCCGTGCGCGTTCGCCTTATGTGTGTGTGTGGCCAAACCAGCAGCACTCTGTCTTGTGGAATGTGTGTTATTCCCGTGTGCCTCTGAGCCTAACGCAGGGGTAATGGAGGTCCAGCTGCGAAAGCGAGAGCGCACAGTGGAGGATGACAGCTGGTGGTCTTGCCTCGGTGGGTCTGCTTTCTACTCCCTCCTCGTCTTTGCCATCTGCTGGCCCTTTCATCCCTCGGATTCCCATTTAGCCGGAGAACAATGACCTGCGAGGTGTAACTGCGCAGGGCGATATTGGGTTGCCCACTGGGCTTTTCTGTGGCCATTGTGAAAATTCCACTCCCCTGGTGAAAGTGGCTTGTTGCTTCTCCAGGGCGGCCCCTCTGAATCAGGCGTCAAGGCTTCTGTGGCCAGCAGGATATTACCGTACCGGGCTGTCCAAGGGTTCTATGTCACTTTCTGCTGAGAGGTATCGAAATGGCCACTGCTTGACATAAACAGGGTTTGGTCCAACCGAGGTGTTTTGTCTTGGTTGTAAATTGTTGTGCTTGGGGAGGCTTGGATTAGCTGATTCCAGAACAGGGAGTGTGCTTGATAGATTTAGTTGACATTAGACGGCACTGTTTTGGATGTTTTGCATCAGCTCCTCTTTGTTGGCTACAGGCCCAAGGCTGCCCACGGATCTTTGAATAGAATCAAGTGCGAAGTAACAATATTTAATTTAAAGTCTGGTCAAAAGATCACCAAACAGTCTTTGATATTGAGATTGCTTACTGTTGCTTGAAGAGTAGACCTGGAGATGTACACTGGTTTGTCATTTTTGTAGCTGAAATGTTATTTATTGCGGTGGATCTTTGTTCGAAGACTGAGTGATACAAAATCATGTCTTTCTCAGTTCTGAGGGTTAATGTGCAGAGGGAAAACCTAAGATGTTTTTAGTAGCCTATCCTTTTATAATCTCTTCTCACTCCTCTTTCAATGGGGGGTTAATGCTTGTGTAAACTAATGAGTAGAGGGGAGAGATGGGATAACGCAAAGCAATCTTACCGCCTGGCAACGCTGACACTTTTTGATGTGCATACTCCGTTTAATAATCAACAACATGGGTGTACAATGATTTTGAAACAATTGTGAAGGTAATATGTCCATCAATACAAATGGTACACCTCACTCTCTCCTCCATTCATCTGGTATGGACAGCAGAGCGAGCAAGTAAACAGCTTTCTACAAGGCATTGTCAAAATGTTTGCCATAGAGGGTAATGGTTCAGAGTTACAAACAATTGAAGTTTATTAACTCCTTTGTTTGTCCTTTAGGGATTGGGATATGTTATGTCACAGTGTTAAAGGATTTCATTAACACAACAAGCGCAAACCAGTATCACCAAACCTTGCTATTGATTTCTGTCCTGATAGCATGCTGACGAAGCAGATGTTTGGCTTTGGTAATTTCCCAGAACAATGTGCTTAGAGGAATTATCCATCTGTCTTCACAACTTTTGAGCTTTTCTCGGCAGCCCGACACACTGTTTCTGTTTTTCATTGAATATGACAAGAACTCTAATAATAACATTCATTTCATGGCGGGTTTGAAGATGAATGAAAAGGGACGTGTCCTCTGAATCCATTACCTCCAGGGTCATTTTTATCCATCACGCCGTGCCTACAGGACACACATGAGAGATTTTAGCAGCACAATTTTGCTTCTCTGTAGAAGATGGAGGCTCTGTCCCTTTCAGTGGGGCTCTTTTATTTCAATTACAAACGTTGTTGGGTCCTCCCACGTATTAAGATGTATTACTGTGACGTTCTGGAGATGGCCGATGGGTTAATGTATATCTGTAATTATTGTAAATTAGGCTGTGATCGATATAAGCCACTATTGAGAGGGCAATCTCATCAGTTATAATACTGATTCATGGGAATAGGATTTTGTTCCAAATTTTGTTTTACCCTTGCAGGATTAAGAGTAATGTACCACACATTTCTGGTGTCAAGAAGTTCAGAAGACATGTTTTTATGAAAGGCCCTAGGTGCAGATATTTCTCGAAGGTTAACTTAAATGCCGATTTGAAGCTATGGATCCAGAACCATATGTGCATGTGTGGATCATTTTCTGCACATGCTTTTATCCTAGCACCAAACATGGCTCCAAACATGGCACCCAACATGGCACCCAACGTGGCACCCAACATGGCACCCAACATGGCTCCAAACATGGCACCCAACATGGCACCCAACATGGCTCCAAACATGGCACCCAACATGGCACCCAACGTGGCACCCAACGTGGCACCCAACATGGCTCCAAACATGGCTCCAAACATGGCTCCAAACATGGCTCCAAACATGGCTCCAAACATGGCTCCAAACATGGCTCCAAACATGGCTCCAAACATAGCTCTTACACTTGATGTCAAAAGGCTTTTTGGTCTCATGCGACCACAGAATGTTTTCTCCTTTGGTCTCAATTTCTCCCACATGTCTTCAGGCAAAGACAACTTTTTTCACTCTGTCTCTAACCCATGTTATTATTGCACCATGCAGAGTGTCTCCCAACTCTGCCATGGAAGACCGTAGCTTCATTGGAGTTGCCATTAATCTACCCCTACAAGGACGTTTCTGTGGTGTATATATATATCCTACCACTGATTTGTGCTTTTAAATAAGCTCATTTGCCGTTCTTGTTTGTACGACGATGCGGGACCTCCCAGACACAGGTATATTTTCTCAGAAATCATGCAAAACACCTTATTTGCATACAGACGGACTCCATTCAACATATTATGTGACTTGTGAAGACAATTAGTTACCCCCCAGGTCATTGTGAAAACGTATATGATCAGTAGTAATTTTTAAAGCGGCACTGTGTAGTATCCTGCCATTTAGTGCCGGCTCTAGCGTTTGGGGACCCTAAGCAAAATTAAATGTATGGCCACCGACCAATAGGGTAGCGACAACTTGAGACTGATTGGTGAACCAGTGAGAAAGATTGAATGTGTGAGTGTCTCAGGAACTCTGAACAATATTGTAGAACAAAAATATACACACCACTTTAAACATTAACTGCAGATGTCTTCTGCAGTTAAAACGTGATCATTTGCAATAATGAATGAAACCTATTGTAATTTCATGTTGTAACAACATTAAATGTGTGTTGTCAGTTTATCATTGGATGACCCATAGATTTACAGTGTATTTACATTGACTCTTCTCAGAGTATCTGTAAGATTAGTGTAAAGAGTGGTCTGATAAAGGATGTACATCTCTGGACTTCTCTGTTACTGTATATATCACTCTTAATCCTCCATTGGCAACACTAAAGATTTCACAACAGCACTGATTTATTGTAGGTGGTTAATCTTTTATCCACTTAAGGGGGATCTGTGGGCCACAGAGAGTTGTCCTTTGAGGAGATTGAGCTGTGCTAAATGTTATGTTGAAATGGATACACAGAGAAAATAACAAAGACAATGTTTGACGTTTGATTCAGAGGTTATTCAAGATGCACACAATGACAATACGGCCTCAGCCTACATGACAGCATGGAACCTCCAGAAAGCAAGGCCACAACCAGCAAAGCAGTTGGCCAGTGGCCACTGTGTATAGAGTTAAGTTACAGTAGCTGTTTGGAAGGGTGTTGTGGTTGGGTTAAAAAAACACCCCTGAACTTTACTCCAATTGTTGCAAGTAAGGCACTGTTGTGTCTAACCGTAACCCTCACTTTATCCTACTACTGGGTTATTAGATTTAAGGTTTGGTTGAAGGTTAAGCCTAATCATAAATCAAATTCATAACATAGCGTACGTTCTACTAGATTACGTAATCCACTGAGACGGGGTTGGGCTATTCGATGGCTTTCGCTCTCCCCTCACTCCACCTTAACTCCTTCCTCCTCACTCCACATTAATCACTTCTAACCTCTCCTCCTTCCTCCCTCCTACAGCTGTGCCCCTCACTCCCTGTCTCGTCCCCCTGTCACTATCAATGAACTAGAGGCTGAAAGTAACAGAGGGAGGGAGAGGATGAAAAATGGAGAGGATATAAATGTGCTCGTCTTAATCTCTCTCTCTAGCCCTGTTTCTCCTTGCGTCTTTAGCCATGATCTTTTCCATTTTTGATGTCTCCATGATTTCATGGTTTTGTTACAGATTGTATTTCCAGGCACCTGGTGGTGTTGCTAAGTAGGAAGCATCTTTTTTCTGCAATCGAGGGGAATACTCTCCAACAGTTCACAGTTACAAAGAGGGCATGAAGCTCATTACACATGTGGCAAAGCAGATGGGAATGGTCTGCATCATACAGTAGAAAGTGAGTGGATAAAGCTCGAGAATATTTGGAGTCTCAATCAATAGCCACGTCTAGTTCCTGAGCAGTGGGCTTTCTGGGTTGCCAAACCCACCGGATGACAGGAGGTCTGACCTGGTTGAAAGGTGTCAGTCTACCTGGCAGTCACAGCGTTACCTGTAGGGCCAAAAACTGCAAATTTTATTGTATTGGCAGATTAACCTTTCAATGGTCCCCAGCCAGGTTGCAGCTGTTCTGATGATCATGCTGTTGAATCGTTTTTTTTATTTGCAGCAGGGTGGATTGTATCAGCAAAACAGAATTTGTATAGTTAACTTCTGGTCCGTATGAATAAAGTATCTGGGATTTCAACGTCATTCATTGGACCAGCACCTTATTTTAACAAAGATATATGATGAGGCGAGATCGTTTATTACATGATTTGAGGATGAGTTGAAGTTTTTTTCCGTGAATTCCTTGCTTCTGCGTCACAAGAAATGACATTTTTGACAGCGTGGAGAGGACGTAAATAAGTCTCAGGCTCTCTTCCTCATTAGTCTCCATCAAACACTCTGAAAATAGGGCATGGTTACTTGAAAAGAGAGATTCATCTTTTCAACTTCCGCAATAGATCCTGATTTCATCTGCTGCCAACGGAAATACAAATGTCATTCTGTTTACGAAACAGTAATGACAACAAGATAAGGACGTTACTTCCCTGATTCCTGCATTGCAGAATAAAAGTATATTTCATATGAATTGATAGAAATCTTGTTGGCTAGGGAACTCCTGATTCCTGTATTAAGAAATTAAATACTTTTGCTAAAAGAACGCATGTATTTTTGGCCTTGGGAAATTGTATCGAAAGACGGCTGGTGGCTCGTTTCATGACCAATGCCTCTTGGCAGGTTGTGAGGAGTGATTAAGACTTCGGAAGGAGGGGTCCGGTACCAGGCAACCTTGGGTACAAATACATGGAATTTGGACGACGGTCTGAGGAAACTGCAGGCAGTGAGCATTGTCCTGGTGCATCCAAGCCATTATAGCTGGGCATAGGTTCCTGGGTTATTCTGTTCTCCGTTTCCACAGCAGCATGACTGGGCTTAACAGCTGAAGTGCACATGCTAACCTAGGTATTCATTCAGATGTACACACTTTTACGCGTTGGCTGATCTGTCTTAAGTACATATTCTTACTTATTGATGTTGTACATGACTCCCTAGTAAAACAATGGTACCATTGCTAAGAAAAACATCAGAAAATGTGCATACAATTGACTTTCCAAATGTAGAAAATAACTGTGGAAATGTACATTTCCATTTCCTTTATGTACGACATAAACAACCTACATGTGGAATTCTGAATGTTATTTGGCCAATAGCCGGGGTGTATGAGACCGTTTACCACAGGATATAAAAAGTAATTTATACTTGTAAATGTGTATTATTGTTTGTAGGCATAATATGAGAAGGATATATTTGAATGCGTTGTTTACCGTGAAATCTGTTTTTTACTTGTGTGTCCTTTACATGCACCGATAAATAGAGTACTTTAAGTAGTTGTTCTATGGTGAAATGTGCCTTCAACAGTAGGTACACTCTTTTCCTGTGAGTATAGCAATAGGACATCTGCTATTTCAGCGGAGATGACCGGTATGCTTTCTGGAGGGTTTGACCAACACACAGCACTTTCATCACGTTTGAAAAGTAAAGGGGCGATAAGAGACTAAGAGAAATGAAATGTACTTTTATTGTGGGCTTCTATCACCTGCGTCTTTCAAGGGAGTCTCCCCCTGTGCATTCATGCTATTACCAGCCTCTCTCAAACTGCAGCAAGGAAAGATTAGAGTGACCGGAGGAGGGCAGTTATCACAGCTCAGAGGTTAATTAAAAGGGCCGGTTCATCCGTGCCGGTCTAGCTGTGGATGCTTGGGCTTTACTCTCAGGGCCTTATTGCTGTAGCACACGCTCTTCACTCTCCACAATAGGCAGAGTCGTGGAGAGGCATGACAGTGATTTTCCACTTCCTGCTTTCACTGCGGTCAGTGACGTTGTGGCGTTGTTTTGTGTTCACCTGGGAGATTTCGGGGGCCATGAGTCAATGCGTGAGACTTTTTGACATCTACTCAAAGGCTGAACATGGGAAGTAACAGAACACCGAGCATGAATACAGGGCCAGGGCACCGCTTGGACATTTGACGTCAGACACAACGTCATGCCCTGGACAGTGGCTCGTACTTTGAAAAATGACATTACCCATGAATTTCATACACATACACAATATGGCCAGAAGTATCTGGAGACACTGACTCATTATTGAGTCAAGGTGTTTCAGCCACACCCATTGCTCACAGGTGCATAAAAGCCACTTTACTGCCCTTCATGATCTTCCATGGTCAACTGAGTGCGGAGCCATCTAGGAGCAACAGCAGTCCAGCCACAGAGTGGTAGACCACGCAAACTGAAAGAGTGGGGCAGCCCAGTACTGAAGAATTCCCAATTATCTGTAGCATCACTAACCACAGAGTTCCCAAGGGCTTCTGGAAGCAACATCTCCACAAGAACTCTGCATCAGGAACTTCACATAAGGGGCCTCTTTATATTAATGCTCATGGTGTTGGACTGGGACGTCCAACAAAATCATACTGGTTTGATGGTCGACGGTCCCCATGCTTTTGGCCATAGTATATATATATATATATATGGTTAAGTGTAAATTCGTTTTAAGGGATTATCTGACTTTTTTTTTTATCTTCTGTTGCTACATTGTGTTGCTAGAGAACACTTCTGAGAAAAAAGGTTTCACACTTCGGTCCATGAAGGAAATATGAGGACACTAATGTGTTGGGGCCTACTTTAGCAGTGTTAAGGAACTCATGCAGCAAATCCGGTCTCTAAGAGGAATGTGTTGAAGTTTTAGGAAAATGCTTTAGGAAGTGTGGCATTCTGAAGTTTGACTAGTACCATTCACTGAGAAATGTCCCAGTGATTCCTTTAGTATAGTGGGGAAAGTGTCAAGGAGGGCACTCAATTACTATTCTCTCTCTATATCCAATCTGTGGCACCAACCACAGAGAACAGTATTTATTTCTAGATAGTAGTACTGTATTCTTATCAAACCTAGATGTTGACTCCGTCTCCACAGTGCAAAACATTCTGAGCTCAGCAAATATTTCCCGGTAAAACATTCTGGTCTAAGCAAAAATACACCCAGGGCTCGAGCCTTGAAAGGATCTAGTGGTGTCATAGAGATTTAAAGAAGTAAACAAACGCACATGCTCCGTGAATGTTTAATGCTTTGATTTAATGTTGTCTGTCATTTTTTAAAACAAAAGATAGGTTTCTATTTGATCTCACTTCGATATTGCATGTGCCATATAAAATTGGCAACAACATACAGTTGCCCACTTCACACCCAACTGTAAATCCATATTAGCTTTTATGGAGTGATGGGAGAGGCACACTCATCAGAGTGAAACCTCAGCCTGCAACGATTCATCATGTCATATGCGCTATTAAACCTTAAGTGCCCCTGGTACCAGACATCACATGAAACTGTTACCTAATGGTGGAGAAGAACTGTCGACAGGCTAACTGCAGAGGGTCTATTAATTTCCTCACTTCCATGCTTGATATTCCTATCCTGCCTGACGATCGTTTTTGACATGCAGAGTGACCACTCAGACCGCCACACCAGGCGTCCTCAGTCAGCCGAGCATGAAGCCCCCCTGAGTAGGCATCCATGGGTAGAGTTTTGCTGACCAGACCCCACCACAGAACAGCAGACCCCACCACAACACAGAACAGCAGACCAGACCACAGAACAGCAGACCAGACCACAGAACAGCAGACCAGACCACAACACAGAACAGCAGAACCCACCACAACACAGAACAGCAGACCAGACCACAACACAGAACAGCAGAACCCCACCACAACACAGAACAGCAGA
>JACXGK010000757.1:0-28142 GCA_016801125.1 Novumbra hubbsi
CTCCTCCTCCCTCCCCCTCTCTCCCCCTCCCTCTCCCTCTGTGTTCCAGACCCTGGGGCAGTGTTTGAGACCCACAGTGCCGTGCCGTATGCTGTGATAGGAGGTATCCTGGCCCTGCTAGTCTTCACTGTTATCTGTGTCCTGATCATCACTATCTGGTGCTCTGTCCGACAGAAAGGTAAAAGAATGCACGCGTTCAGACAGAGACACGCGAGCACACACACACACACACACATACTCACACACACGCAGACACACACACACGATGGGCATTCACCATATTGGAAAGTAATATGAATTCCATAAAATTTGAGACTACCCCGAATTCTCAATGGTGACACCTCATCTGGCTTTATAACATGGCGAAAAGGTAAAAAGGATATCTTAGAATGAAAAATAGTAAATACAATGTGAAATACGAAGGCGCGCCGAGCATAAGGGCACATTCTCTCCCTCTTTACACACAACATGACAAACGACCTCCTGTCTTGGTCTGGGGGCTGGGTGGGAAATGTAGGTGTGTGCCTGCTGTTTTATGACCCCTGTGGTTTACTGTATCAGGGCCCATCCATAAAAAAAGACTCTATTACCTACACTCCATCCACATCATTTTAAAAGCCTCTGGCATTCCTCTACTTTCTCTCTAAATGCCAATAAAGTTACGAGAATGGTACCTCGGAGACCTAGAGGAGAGGTCATGACCCTTACCTGAGGTGGACAAACTGTCAGTCATGGTTTCATACAACCAGGAAATCAATCAGCAAATTGACAGAACCAGTCAGCGAGGCAGAGACACCTCTACAACGGCCATTCTCTGCCCTGCTGTGCCTGCCCATCAAAGCCTTAACCAGACTAGCAGTAAACCCAGTGGCATCGGCTTCTGCAGTGATTCATGAGGTTGAATATAACTGGCCTTTTTGGACCAGTTTCCTGGATGCAAATTGAACCTAGTCTTGAAATAAGAACAATCACTAAAGGAGCATCTCCCATGAAATCCCTGTTTAATCCTTCACTAGGCTTAATACATGCCGTACTCATGAAGTACTGAACTCATTGTGAGGATCTGAGAGAAATGAAAGAATGTATTTGGAGAGGTTAACCTCAGTGACACCAGGATTATATGGTTCTGCCGTAGCTGACTTCCCACTATCTCCCCCATCCTCTGTCTCCCCTCATCTTTGTACTTCTCTGCTCCACCCATCCCTCTCTCTTCCCACCTCCGCCTGATATCTGTCTCTCTCCTTTGCTCCTCTTCCTCTGTCAGGCTCATATCGTACCCGTGAGCCGATACTTAATTGGTACTGACGTAATTCTAACGAAACTAACAATTAATCACAGGTAGGACAACAGTTGGTGGACAATGTGTTAAAGATTTATTTGCCGGGTTCTCTGAATGACACAAGGATTATGTCGCCCAAACTAACCACAACACCCCTTAATCTCTGCTGAACAAACATCTATTTCTCTGCCTTCTCTCCCCCTCTGCCAACCTCTCTCCCCCTCTGCCACCCCCTCTCCCAACCTCTCTCCCCCTCTGCCACCCTCTCTGCCTTCTTCCACCCTATCTGCCTTCCCTCCCCCTCTCTCGCGCTCTCCTCCTCTCTCCCGCCATCTATATAATCTCCCAGGTTCGTATCTCACCCATGAGGCCAGTGGGTTGGATGAGCACGGGGAGGTCCAAGAGGCTTTCCTCAACGGGAATGACGTCGCCCAGGGCAAGAAGGAGTACCTACTGTAGCTCCGCCTCCATAACCCCACCCTCAATTCCCTTCAACACGCCACAACCGGCGGCCTTCTGAAACGACTGTACCACAACCGCACACAGGCCCCAAACACAGCCCAACACCCAGTCCAACACACACAGACCAGGACAGAGACGCTGACGGAGACTCCGACCTGTCAATACAATGGCAGTATGTTGTAGGTGTACTGGAGGAAGGGGGATGAAGGAGTGAGACAAAACGATGAAGAAGAGAAGCTGTAACCACAGGTAGCCTCATCACTCTCCTTCGCTGTGGTTATTAGTGAGATCGAGATTTATTAAGCCAAAACAAAGAAAGCCATTCATTTCCAAGACCGTGGACACATAACTGGCACAGACAAACATATCGTGGAGTAGGCCTGGTTTTCCAGGAGCTATGGAATGCTCAGTGTAGATACTTGAATTTGCTAACGCATCTCAGCCCACAGAGACAAACTCACCTATAATTATTCCAAAACAATTCAGATTGTTACCAGAAAAGTCTCTTAAAGTAGTAGTGCTTTCTGAACTACCTAGACAAATCTCTAGGCGACACAGGTATTGTTTTTGCTGTTAGTAATGGATAAGCTCTCAGTGTTTTATGAGTAATTTATAATGTGTCCTATTATGAAAGAACACTTTCGTCCCACAACCAAACTGTTGGATCTCTTTTTTGAATCATGTCTCAGTCACCCTCCTCCCTCGCAACTCACCTGTTTCAGGTCGCTTCTCTTTCGCTGTTCTCCCGTTCCCCTCTTCCCTCCTGTCTGTTTGTCTTTATCTTTCCTTTATTGTAGGCCAATAATGAAAGTATTAGTGCCAGACTCCTTTCGTGAGTAAGAAGAAATAACACATGTCGACGAATTCACACATTAAAGAGAAGCGTAATTATTTTAAAATGCCATTAAAGGGATGGATATTTTTTTGAACGCCATTCACACAACAGACAAACACACACAAACACACATATACAGACGTGCAAGTATACATATCTCTGAAATCTTTATTTGTATAAAAGAGTCAACAGTAAGACAACTTCAATTAATCTTTTCTGACCTGAAAAAAAAAACTGTTTACTATTAAACGCATTATGAAGCTACTATACTAACAAACATTATTAGCCTAGAGGTTAAAAACCGAACAAACTACTGTCCAGTGATAAAAAAAAAAGAAAACAAGAAAAAAAAAGTTTAATTTGTCTTCATGAAAAACTTGAGATCTTATTTTTTATTCATTATTGTTTTTATTTGGACTGTTATGATCGTTGTTATTGTTGTTAGTGTTATTATTATTACTGTTATTATGATTGTAAATGTTATAAAACGTGTTTGTTTTGGGTTATTCTATAGAAACTGCTGTCTATTCACTTCTCTCTTCCTCTGTCAGTCTCTCTCCTTTCCATCTTGGTCTCTTGTGCCTATTTGTCTCTTCTCGTGTTTTTCACTACTGTTGATTTGATCGTCCATGTGTTGCTGTTGATATAGCTAACCATTTCTTTATAGGAGAAAGATACAAAGCACGACAAAATAAAACATACTTCAAAAACACCCCTGGAGGCTAGTCTGTTTTTAGATGTGTCCTCTTTAATTAGCTGGAGATGCTATGAAACCTGGTTGTAGGGGAGACACGGGCCTAGACAACATCAATGGGGAGTAGAGAGTTCAAGGTAGGAAGATGGAAAAACATGGCAAAGATAGAAAACCTAGAAAGAGCAGTGTGAAAGAGATGATAAACGACAAACGGAAGGCTCCATGACTGTGCTGATGAATCCTGGGAAAAGAGACAGTGGAGGATAGGGTAAGGGTTAGAACAGAGGAGGCAAAGGGCCCGTTAAGTCAGATGCGGAGATAAGAACACCCCCCCCTCCCTCCCCCACGCCGCCAGATTATTCCCGTACAGTCAATACTCGACTGTGTCCAAAAGCCCCCAACATGTCCATCTGTGTGTGCGGCTGGATTTAGAAGCAGCTGGAGGTCGTTTTGTGACGGGTCGATGTGTTTGCCTTCTATTGACGACGAAGCTCCAGTAGGCTGTCATAAAGACAGATTGTCAAACGGCAATCAAAGTAATGTGCTCCCTGGGAGCTGTTGGGCCACTGGGCTACACAGGAACAGTAGAGACGGCATGTCCAGTTAGCTGGAAAAAATGACCTGAAGCCCACATACCGATCCTTAATGTTTCAGTAGGTCGCTTCCACACAGCATGGAAGGGTCGTCAGTGTGAACTTGGTAGAGTAGTGATCTAACAATCGAAGGGCTGGATGGAATCGTTGAGGTGACTGGATCTGTCTCTGTCCATACTCATGTTACCACTGGCCCATTTTTGACTAAGTGAGGGTAAATGATTACCATAGAGATTGGTTCGGTCATTTCCAGTACGTACGAGCACTGTGTTATATGACATCCTGGCAGAATCGATAGCCCCAGTTATATTGAAGTTAATCTTTCTGACAAGTAATTTGGCATTGAGATTAGATCGGACATTTCCAGTACATACGAGCACTATGTAACATGACATCCTGGCAGAATCAATAGCCCCAGTTATATACTGCTCAAAAACATTAAGGGATCACGTAATCATCACAGTAGTCAGTTAAATTTCCGGGATATCAATCTGTCCAATTAGAAAGCATAAGTGAATGTTAATCAATGTCGCCTGTTTTGGTGCAAATGAAATTGACAACAGGTGCACTGGAGAGGCAACAGAAAGACAACCCCCAAAAAGGTAATGGTTTTGCATGTGGTGGCCATAAACTATTGCTCTCTTTTTGTCCTTCCTGACTTATTATTTACAAATGTTACATTTTGCTGGTGTCCATATCATTACGGGTAGCATGAGCTGTTACCTGCTGCCCATTAAGGTAGCATGAGCTGGTACCTGCTGCCCATTAAGGTAGCACGAGTAGTCCAGCTCCTCAAGGATGGCACATCCATATGTACCGTCCCAAAGTTTGCTGTGTCTCCCAGTACAGTCACAAGAGTATAGAGGAGATGACAAAAATGAGCCATTACACGAGGAGAGCTACACAGGGTCCTAGAAGGGCATCAACCCAGCAGCAGGACCGGTATCTGCTCATTTGTGGGAGGAGAAACACTGCCAGAGCCCTACAAAATGACCTCCAGTGGGCTACTGGTTTGCATGTGTTCTGACCAAACTGTCAGAAACAGTCTCCGCGGCGTGGGGGTTCCACATCCTCTAGTGGGACCTGTGCTCACATCCGCCCAGCACCGTGAGTTTGAATACCGCGCTCAATCAGTTGGTGGTTCTGATTTTAATCGACCATTGCTTTGTTCTCAACAAACACAATGTACAGTAACGATTTGTATTCTTTAATATAATAATTAATTTATTAAGTTAATACTGTATTTAAGTCAATAGTTCTGGAAAGTTAGTTGGCTGGTGTTCCCCCTCCCTCCTCTCCTGAGGTCTTCCAGCTGTGCAGAGCTAGAGCCTTGCCAGACATTGATTGGAGCGGTGGAGTCCGTAGGTCGAGGGAGTTGGGTGGTGTAATCTGGAAGCACAGTGCTCTCAGTCAGTTGAATGTGCAGCCAAGCCCAGACTGACCTCCATCAATGATGTGTTTCCGTCTCGAGGGAGACGTTGTGAGGATCTGAGTGGCAGCTCTGTGCGTGCATTTATGTGGACACGGGGGACAAATGTCAATAATACCTATGTCAGCCTCTCCCGGCTCAGAGGGGAGCCATTGATGGCACTGCTGTTGGTCTTTGTGTGTCGTGCAGATGTGTTGACCGTTCCAAACTGTCTTTTTTTGGGGCAGTTTGTTCAACCCTGCCCAAGGTGTTGGAACCAGAGGTTGTGTTTCCATTAATGTCTCATTACTCTTAAATAATACTAGGGAAAGAGACAAAATAATTAAAAGGATCGAGGCAGACAAAACCCTCCTGCCCCACACTGCTTTGAACAAAGCCCCCACCCCACCTTGACCCCCCCCCACACACACACACACACACACACACTTTGAGTAATACGGCACAGCAGCCCAGCCAAAAGATGAATAATCCAATTAGTTCGAGCCTTTTATTTAAGGAGAGGATTAGATTTACACAGTTAATCACAACAACCAACCGTGTTGCACTCTGCTTAATTATGCTTCTGTGCTGTATGAGGTCTGACGGACCGACCATTACAGTGTGTTTAATTAGACATGATCAAACCAAGATCTATAGCAGCAATAGCAGCGGCTGGCATGTTATTGTACAAGCAGCCCCAGATCTACTAATGCCAAGTTCTGCATCGATGTGAGGATAGAGGTCTGCTGCGTGACTCATTTACATTATTAGATGTGAGAGTAAATAATTAACAGCATGTGTATGAACAATGTGTCTAGTATGTACTACTGGCAGGTTGATGAATATAGGTACATATCAGTGTACGTACTCAAAGGGGTTCCTTGTGGAATTACACAATGATGCATTACCCAATTTACTCACAGAATTCAATCTCACTTCTGTGGACAAACCATGAAGGAAATGGGATGTTAGACAATTGCAGTGTATTGACAGATGGCCCCGCGAGACGGAGAAGGTAATGGAATATGAGATGGACATGCTGATGTTGGGAGAACTTAGAAGCGGTTCTCTCTTACATTCAACCATCTCCATTTTACACACACACCTCTGGGCGTACCTTCCCTGTGATTGACGGGAACACAACCCGGACGGCTGAACAAAGGGCTCTGGTCTTACCCCCGCGGGGTGTCAGGTGAGGCAGAGGCCGGAGAGCCTGCTCGCCCTCCACCCGCTGTGTGGGGGTGGTAAACAGGAGAGGGGGCACCAGACCATACAGCTGAAACAGGAGCAAGACCAGCGAGGAGGCCCAGGTCGGAGGCAGCGTTCCTGGGGAGTAGAGCAGGAGGGAGTGGGTGATATGGAGGGGTAGACACAGGATGACAAGAAGGCAAATAGAGAGGCCCAGGGAGCGGGCTCGGGAGGAGTGATGTTTTGGAGGGTCATCACGGTCCAGCCTGGGCATCAGACAGACCAGGTCTAGGTAGATAGCCAGCAGGCCCGTCAGGGGGAGCAGGAAGACAGTCACTCCGTACACATAGACCAGGAAGTGGGGGCTGAGGACAGTGTCGGGAGAACATACCCCCCAGTGACTCCCATGGATCTCTGCATAGGTGAAGTTCTGGAAATCCTCTATGTAGAACTTGGACAGGAAGCCACCATAAGGCAGGTACTTCCCGATCACGGAGCGGTCCTGGTTGTACTTGGGAGGAGCCGGACCGGGAGGAGGACGGGCCGGGGTCCAGTTACCCGGCGTGACGCCGTCCAGCCCCAGGCCATCCAGTCCTCCCTCAGCTCCTCCCCAGGTATCCAAGACGTTCCATCCGATGAACTGGGCGAAGGAGGCGATGACGGACGCCACCCAACACATCAGGACCACGACCAGGGCCCGACGGTGGGTCACCAGGGCACTGTACCTGATGCACGCATGGGGAGAGGGCGCGTGGGGATTGTACCTTCGAGCAGAGCACCGGCCTACAGACGACATCAGCTTGCGTTCCTGCCCCGTCCGCGAGACTCACCTGTTCCCCATGCGCTGCCTCAGGTGAGAGTCCAGGCTCAGGAGCAGCAGCAGGAAGACAGTGAACTGCCTGACCAGCAGAGGGCAGCACACCAGGGTGAGGCAGGTGTACAGGCACTGGTCACTCCTTAGGTTGAGCAGCACGGAGACGGGGACGCCCAGGGCACCACCCACAGCGCCCACCCAGCCGAGGCACAGCTTTAGGCAGGCCGAGGGGCTGCCGCTCTTGGTCTCTGCGGGACCACTTTCCCCCTGGCCTCCTCCGTCCGACTCAGTCCCTCTGGCGTTCGTAGACATCCTCACGCTCACCACGAGCACCAACGCGGACGCCACACACTGACACGCTGACAACAGCCACATGTGCTCCATGGCTGAGAGGTTTGGCACAGACAGCAGGGTGAGGGTGGAGGAGGGGCTGAAAGAACACGGCACCAAGTACCGTGGAGCAACTTGAAGGCTGTTGGAAGGAAGTTGAAATGAGTGAGTGGGGCTCATACAGTGGGGAGAACAAATATTTGATACACTGCCGATTTTGCAGGTTTTCTTACTGACAAAGCATGTAGAGCAGGGGTCTCCAAACCGTTCTACGGAGGGCCGAGTGTCTGCAGGATTTCACTCTCACCTTGTACTTGATTGATTAATTATGTCACTGATTGGTTGGGTCTACCCTCATCTGGTTATTTAGGTCTGAACCTGGAACCAATTTACAGGAAAAAAATAAAACCTGCAGACACTCGGCCCTCCGTGGAACGGTTTGGAGACCCCTGATGTAGAGGTCTGTAATTTTTATCATAGGTACACTTAAACTGTGAGAGACGGAATCTAAAACAAAAAATCCAGAAAATCACATTGTTGGATTTTTAAGTAGTTAATTTGCATTTTATTGCATGTCATAAGTATTGGATCAACTACCAACCAGTAAGAATTCCGTCTCTCACAGACCTGTTAGTTTTTCTTTAAGAAGCCCTCCTGTTCTCCACCATTACCGGTATTAACTGCACCTGTTTGAACTCGTTACCTGTATAAAAGACACCTGTACACACACTCAATCTAACAGACTCTCCACAATGGCCAAGACCAGAGAGCTGTGTAAGGACATCTGGGATAAAATTGTAGACCTGCACAAGGCTGGGATGGGCTACAGGACAATAGGCAAGCAGCTTGGTGAGAAGGCAACAACTGTTGGCGCAATAATCAACAAAAAAAATGGACGAAGTTCAAGATGACGGTCAATCAGTCTGGTCACATGAGGCCAGGCGTTGTCCTGCGCCTGGAGGAACCCAGGGTCCACTGCATCTCCAGACTCTATCATGTTTGTCTCATTTCCTTAGTGTGAACATGCTCTCATCTGTGAAAAAAACAGGGTGCCAATGGCAGACCTGTTAATTCTGGCGAATTCTCTGGCGAACGCCAATCATTCTGCATGCTGCTGGGCTATCAGCACAGGTCCCGCTAGAGGACACTGGGCCATCATGCCACCTTCACTGAGTCTGTTTCTGACAGGTTGGTAAAATACATGCACACCAGTAGCCCGCTGAAGGTCATTTTGTAGGGCACTGGCAGTGCTCCTCCTGTTCCTCCTTGCCCAAAGGAGCAGATAACGGTCCTGCTGCTGGGTTGATGCTGTTCTAAGGCCCTGTCCAATGTTCCGTCTCCTGCTATGTCCTCTATGCTGTAGACAACAAACCTTGCAACGACACATAAGGATGTGCCGTCCTAAAGGAGCTGGACTACCTGTGCAAACCTGAATGGGCTGCATGTATCACATCATGTTACCTGTAGTGACAAGGACACTAGCAACATGCTAGAGTAGAATCAGTCAGGAAGGATGGGGAGACAGCAATTGTCTTTGGCCACCACCTGCAAAACCATTCCCTTTTATAAGGATGTCTTGCTGTTGCCTCTCCAGTGCCCCTGTCGTCACTTTTATTTGCACCAAAACAAGTGACACTGATTCGTAATTGCTTATGCCTCCTACCTGGACAAATTGATATCCCTGAATGTTAATTGTCTTGGTGTTATACTGTGAGCAGTGTAGATCATCTTAGAGAAGCTAGTGGTGGGAGGATAGTGAAAATCGTAAAGAAATAAAATGGCAGAAGCAGAAAGTTGAGGTTGAGAGTGTTGGATAATTTGTTACACTTTGGAGACCTGTAAGTGTGCTTACAGAGAGAAAAGGTCAGCACAAACAGGACCTGACAGAGCACAGACACTGAGGTTGTGAGCACAATGCAAACACGTTGTAGGCTCTTTGAAAGCAAACTGATATATAACCCACACACACAAACACACTGCAGCGGATAGAGCAGGAGATGCTGATGTGAACTTAATCAAGCATGATTGACAGGTAATTTCAATGCATCTCAAACAATGACCTCAAATAATGCAAAGTGGATGAATTCTGAAACAGCAGAGTTTCCACTGCAATATGCCACCTGCCTACTCAGAGTAATTAGTCTGACCTTTTGAAGACATGCAGATGACAAGTCGTCAGTTTCATAACTACCCAGTGAGAACCATCTGACACTGTCTTTGGTTTTTGATAAAGACAGACGTCTAGACCGAACCAAATCTTTAAATATAATGGTTTGGGACACAGATGTCTGGACAGATTAAATTAATGAACGTTAGTAAGCAGAGCTCTATAGAATGCCTTGCAAGTTATTGTTTTTCAGTACATTTACATTACATGGTAATTCTGTGCATGCTATCTTAAGCAAATATGCAAATGCATAATTTTTACAGGATAGTTCACACATCACTGTTGATTAGCATTTATAACCCAATATACTCTCAGCAACTGGTCAAACAAACATTGTATCCTTATTTTAATACTCCCTCCCTAATACTCTCATTAAAATACTTAAAATGTACTTCATTTAAGCCAGATAACAAGGCTTCTGTATACTGGTAGATCAAGTAGCCAACTAGCTATGGGTTTTCTCTGTGTGACCTAGGGATTATATTCTATTTTATGCTGGGATTTAATGCAGTTATGTTGCTTATAAAAACAGAATCCTAGTATATTTCATTATTTCACATTAAGATGTGTGAAGCACACTAGCATGATATGTTTTGCCTGAGAAGACAACTATTCCTTGCTTTCACAGCAAATATGCAGACCAAAATGTCCAAACTCTGCTATTGCCCCCTTGTGAATATAAGTGGAACCTGCAGGAAATTACCACAGATGGACATGAAGTGCTAAAGTGCCAAAAACATGCTAGATATTTCGAGCCATCTCATGCCTGGTTCCGCTTATTAGGCTCCGCCAACCTTTTCATCTAGGTTCTACCCACTCGCTGCTGATTATCAATGACAGATATTGGGTTCTCTTATTTTAATTCAAAAAATGTGAGTATCACAGCACTTTTCAATGATTTCGGACATTGAGTAAAAATGTAAAGGCAACATCTAACAATTTCAAATACTTTACTGAGTCACAGTTTCTACAACTAATTCAGTAAATTAAAATTCAATTATTAGGCCCTAATCTTTTGATTTTAAATGAGAGAAATAGGCATTTTCAAAATGTTACATATTTCTATTTATAATTTGTTCTGTTTACAGTGCCCTTGGGAACGTATTTAGACCCCCTGACTTACGCCAGTTTAATTTTTTTATAGACTTGTAACTGATAAACTATATATTTTTTGTCATCTATGTACACAGAACATGCTTAAATAACAAATTTAAAACGTTTTTAAAGCATATATCATTGACTGAGGTGCTTCTATAATGTACAGATTAAAAGGTCTGAATACTTAGGTGTATGAGGAAAAAAAAAAAAAAAATATTCAAAATAAATTGTCAAAACATTTCTAAATATGTATTTTTGCTTTTGTCGTTTTAAGATATTGTGTGATTTTTTGACCAAAAATCTATGTAACTATTTTGAATATAAGAGAACAAAATGTTGAGAAAGGGACGCGGTCTGAATACTAGGTTTATTTTGTAGGTTGGACTTTGAATATCATCCCGGCCAGTTTTAAAGCCTTTTCAAGAGCTAACATAAGGAATTGTGACAGATGGTAGAATATACTTGGTACTGACTGGAATAACCGTTTTACTCAGCTGCATAATCACTTGATACAGTTGTCTCCTGTACTGGTCCTTGAAGCGTCTCAGTCAAATCGATTTTCTCCAAAACGTAATGGACATTATTTCTCCTTATGTGAGTGTCTTCGGTTTGACTTGGAGACTGGTTGCTTTCAATGTGATACATTTACCGTTGTTAATCAATTAAGTACTGAAACAACACCTGCCTGACTCTACATACAGAGAACACACTTTAATACAAATCATATTTATCTCAATGGATGACAGAGAGGACAGAGAACAGAAGGGTGATGTTAACCTGTGACAATCTGTGACAAATTGAGAAAAAACATTTAAATTACCTGAAATGATGAGAATGGATGTGGATGAGGTCTTCACAGCAGTTGATATAATTTGAAGATATATTTCAAATCTGTGTTCTGTAAACCTTCCACTTTATCCCCCTATCTCCTCCTCTCACCCTATTCTTCTGCACTGACCGACAGAATAAACATGCATTCATAAACTGCCATTACCCTCACTGCCCATCTTGTCTGTGTAAACATATCAATTGTGTCAATGTTGAAGCAGTGCTAAGCTTTTTAGTTGAGCTTTATAAAGGGCACCACGAACATTGTATATTCGTAAATATAGCTAAAACACACACACACAAAAGCAGGCACGGGGCACACATCGAACACACACATTGAAATAAACATTGCGCGCACACACAGACACATAAAATGTAGCCCGTACATATGTTTCAAAATGTAGTACAAATATGTGGTGCAGATAAAGGGCATGATGAACATAGGAAATATCATATCTATTGATGGGGTTTGAGCGTTGTTCTGTGAAAAGACACCATGTTCCCTGTGCAGCGTTTCAGGCAGCAGTGAGTCTATTTTTTACAGGCTATTTCTTGCAAAACACTGAAAAACAAATGAAGTGGTATGGCTGTTCTTTCACTTGGAGCAATGTACCGTGAAAAGAAAGAAAAATGTCTTCATGCAGCAGAACATTTAAGTGAAAGGAATTTGAAAATGATCTAGGGGCCACAGAAATGTTGCTAGATCGAATCCTAGAGTCAACAAGGTAAAAGGAGATCAGTTGATCTGTGCAAGATGGTTCCTTCTTGGCCACCTAATGTAAGCAGTAGCACTACTCTCATATTTAGAGTTACCTTTACGTTTTACATTGTAGTCGTTTAGCAGACGCTTTTATCCAGAGTGACTTACAATAATTGTAACCAGCCGCTTTCAGAAGATTGGCAGGGACTCTGCTGTCCTGGCTACAAGGGGATGTTTGTCACACCATTTTGGTTCCAAAACCGAGCAGAGTTTTGCCTTGGCTGAACAGGGGCTATCCCCTGTGAGGGTGAGGTGGACAAAAGACATGACAAGGTAGATCGGAGTGACCGGGAAGCATAACTTGCAGGTAAGCAAGCAGGCACCATGGTCTTGTCGTGGATGGGAATTTAAAGCAGAAGTAAGATTTTGGTACAACCTTGTTCTTCACCTTCTATGAAATTTGATTGACAGTTGTCAATCAATATTAGACAGTGTCTTTTTTTCCATCCCCTGAGAAGATTACGGTTACAAAATACATTAGTATCCCATCAATTAAAATGTCAATATCATATTGTAACGCTGAAAAAAGATTATTAATAAGTTATGGCTTTTTATTGATAGGTAGCATTGGACTGATTTGAATGTATCAGGTTATTCTATGATTGGTTTGGAGTGTCATCGTTATGGCATAAAGGCGATGGTATGATTAAAATAACAACGGGCCAGGTGATGTCATATCTCGCGAGAATTAACGCGATCTGCTCGTTTTAACACGGGCTGGAAACCCCGTTTAACCCTCTTCCTCTCGCTGTCCACAAGCAAGGTAAATGGACGTTTGCTGTCTAGTCTTATTTTACTAAATGTATTCACTTTTGCTGGTAGAGTTTCACACAGAACAGACCGCGTGTAAATTAAACAGTTCATTAAGAATTACCGTGTGTTTTTTAGTGTCTACGGAGTCGTGTCGATTATTTAGAAACCATTTGAAATTGCATGTGGTACTTCCACTACGATGTTCCAGTGATGGCTGCCCCCATGCATTAGCATTAAGGCCTTAACAATTCCCGTTTAGGAAGTACTATTGTTGTAAGATGCGATCGTTTTGTCTTATCAGTTGCGTGGTAGACGAGGTCGTCCGTTTATTAAATTATTTCTCACGACTTCGAGGTAGTTGCATGTGTCTGCTATTATGAAGCGTTTTGCTTTTTAGCCGGCTTTGGTAACTTGGCTAAAGGCTTTGAATTGGCGTCACACATGACATGCTGTTAGCCGATTGTTTGGGCGAGGTAGTAATCTAAACTACTTAAGTTGGTAGGCGTATTTTCGTGTTAACGTGGTCTAGGATTGTGCACAGGGAGTTCTGTATTGCATGTGTAGTATCGGTTAGTCAATGGGGTTTTGCCAATTTAAAGTAGGTGTTTCACATCGCTACTAGTTTGTTAGCTAGTTAGGCTGGTGGACCTCAACAATTCCGTAAACCCATCTATTCCACAACGTTTTCTATTATGTTGTATGTAATATATTCTATAAAATATGGTCGAATTTGTTTGTGCTATCCTCGCCATAGGCTTTCGGTCTCCCCATGTAACTATTTCCAGAGCCTACATTGAATGTGTTTACTACTTATCCTGTATAGTGGTTTATGAATCCGGTGTTTAAGTACCCCAAGATGCGCACATTGGTTCCCAATTCTCTACGGTTTCAATAATTAGTTTATTCAGGCTTTTGTATGGGGCATCTTTACTAATTGGTACAGTTGGTGTACTGTGACCAGAGTTGGGAACAACTCAGGATGTTTTGGCAGTTTGCAATGCTTTTATTTGTGTTTTCTGTTGTGTACTAACTTTTTGGTCCTCTTTTCAAAAGATGCCTGGTGTCACAGTGAAAGATGTCAACCAGCAGGAGTTTGTCCGTGCACTATCTGCTTTCCTGAAGAAGTTAGTTTGCCACCCACTAATATACTATATGTTCACACGCACACTTTCCTTTAGGTATGCATTGACTGTTTCTGAATGACTATTGTATACTCATCTGTTCCAGGTCAGGAAAGCTGAAGGTCCCAGACTGGGTGGACATTGTCAAGTTGGCCAAACACAAAGAGCTGGCCCCCAGCGACGAGAACTGGTTCTACACCAGGGCTGGTATGATTTGGATACTCAACGTTCCATGGCATTCTTTCCCAAAACGCTACATGTTTTCTGGATTTTTGGTTTAGGGCCTTTAGTTTGGTAGCTAGTTTTGTTACCGTTGGTGTGGGTTCCAGCCAGGGATTGTAACAGGCAAAGTGATTGATGCCAAGCGGTATTTATCCCCGTGTTTTACCCTTCCAGCATCCACAGTGCGTCACCTTTACTTGCGTGGAGGTGCTGGCGTGGGTTCAATGACCAAGATCTACGGTGGCCGCCAGAGGAACGGTGTGTGCCCGGCTCACTTCAGTGTTGGCTCCAAAAATGTGGCTCGCAAGGTGCTGCAAGCCCTCGAGCTTCTCAAGATGGTGGAGAAGGACCCCAACGGGTGAGTAGTTAGCCGTCCACTTTGTTCACCCGAAGGGATTGTTATCTGTTACACATTTCCGCCGTACTTATTTTGGTTATATTATATCGATTCCATTTTGGTGAATTTGTACCGAAGTGTCCGTGCAGGTGGTGGAAAAAACGCTGCCGTCGTTTTAAATGAGCAGCTTAAATGAGTGCTGTAGAAGCTTTACTGTGTTGCTAATGGGACCCCTCCTGTCCCACAGTGGTCGCCGGCTAACCGCCCAGGGAACCAGAGATCTGGACCGGATTGCTGGCCAGGTGAGTTCCTACTTTACCCTACATGGGTTTTTCCCACTTTTCTCTCTGAGCGAATGAGTTGTACCGGATGTTTTTCCAGGAACAGCGACTTCAAATCTTTGTTAGTGTTTTGGTACGTGGCTGACAGGGATGCTTTGTTGGTGGTTTACCCATTTTGTCACCGTATCATGCCTGTGTACCGGTCTCCTAGCGTTTGATGATTGACCTTCCCCGGCCGTCAATGAGAGCATCAGGGGAAATGATCCCCGGCAGATCTTCCTTGGTTCTACCATCCCTTAAACTAGACTTATTCCAATTATTATTTTACACAGACCGCAAGGTTCTGGAGCCTTGTTGGTCTGCTCTACGGCGGGTCAATGTGACATGCCAGTGGTCACTACATAAACAAAATTACTATGGCAACATGAACTCCTCCAAATCAGCCTGTCAAGTCGTTAGATTTTGTCGGTGTGACAGTCCAGTGGTAAACGGGGAATGTCCTGCTGCCTGTGTCCACCGTATGATGCCACTCCTTTTTCTCTGAGTTGATCTTAGTTTTGGGTTGTTTGGCATTTCCTGCCTCTGATATTTGCTTTATTTCCGTGTTTTAGTTGAGTGTTTTGTCTTGTGTGATTTTTGAACTAAACATTTATGGTTTACTTCAATCCTTTACATGGGCTTGTCCTCAACCACTGCTGACCACAGTATGGAACTAATGGGAGCCGGAGCCCTTTTGTTTTGTAGGTAGATTACGTTAGCTATAGTTTAAGTGCCGTTTCATTAAATGAACCATAGTTGTTTCTTTGGCCTTTTTGACAATTTTTGCTGTGGGAAACGCTATCTAATGTTACTTTGTGTAATCACTTAAACCTGAGTTGCAGTATGTAGGGCTGTATCTTTCTATGGGGGTTTATGTAAAATCGAATGTTTTTGTGCTAGTGAAAATGAAAAGTTACTTATGCGTGTTTCATTCCCTGTTTGTTTTCCTGTAAAACTGTACAGATTGTTTAACTGGAGCCATCCAAATATTGTGTGGCTGGCTCTACTTAGCATGACTGGGATTTTCATATTTATTCTAGCTTTGATGTGGACTTTGTTTTATTCCTTTATTCACGTAATACTGTTTGTTTTCCCAGGTTGCAGCTGCAAAGTTGCCCCCAAAGGCTGCAACAGTTTAATAAATATATTTTGGAACAAGTGAAATGTTGTCTGACTCAATCTTTGTGAAATGTTCATACCTCCTGAGGGTTGTTTCCCTTTTTTTTTTTTTTTTAACCATCATATTTTACAAGTTAAAGTTGAATTCATTAGACCAGAGTTGTTTTCATAAAGACTAGACATACAGCATTTAGAACAGTAATGTTATTTTAATTTCAGTTTGACATGTAGTACCTACTAACGCCAGTAGGGGATGGGTGGGCCTGTCAATTTGAATGTATTATGTAAAGCTTAACTCTACCAACTGGTTGTTTTATTTGGAGTAACTGATAAGGTTGTTGCTTCTAACGGTAAGAAGGTATGACATGTTACATTGTACTTTGAAAGACTGATTGCAAGTTGTCTGACATTGACCTCAAATGAAATACTGTTCTACACCAAGCCTTTTGTTTCACATGGATTTTAATGTCTGCAACAGTTGTGATTGAAGATGATTTACATTTCCACAATATTTATTCGGTTAAGTTAATATTTCAGTGTTTCAGGAAGTTAAAGTACCTGTATCAGTTTTTTTCTTTTCTGTAGGCACGTGTGATAAAGACAAATTAAATAACTAAATTTGTAATGCTCTTGTTAGCACAACAAATCAATGTTCTAAAGTCATTTTGAACAATATATTAAAGTACTTCAGATTTTCATCTTGTTTTTTTTATGTCATGTTGTGCCTGACTCATCAGGACAGATCCAGTCCTGCTATATATATATAGTCAAAGGTGGTGACAATATGGTAGAGGACGTGATGTCTTGGAAACTGCATTCCTCTTGCACTCCAACCCTGTCATGAAGGTCTTTAAGTACAGAACGTGGCTGCATATACCTGGGGAATGAAAACCACCTGGACAGGTGCTGGGATGGAGTCCACGAAGGGCCACGTGTCTGCGGGTCACTCACCTTCTGCTTGATTGGTTAATGAGGTCAGTGATTAGTTAAGCTCTTCACCTGTTTCTATTTGGGTACCAATAGAAATGAAAACCAAACAGGTCACTGATTGGTTAGTTTATAAACTTCACATGGTTGTTTAAATCTGAACTTGGAACCTATTTGTAGGAAAGTCATGCAGACACTGCTTGGAACAGGTTGGACACTTCTGAATTAAAAATGTAATGTAAAGATTGTTATCTGTAATATTCTTAAATCACACCTATTTTTCTCTGCAACTCTAATTGGAGATCTCCAGGAACAGGGGTCCGTTCTTCGAAGCTCGCTAACTCAGTTAGCCGGATTCGATTGTCGTGATCTTGGATTGTTGGGTTCTTCGACGCTCATCCTAGATTTGCCTTTAAAGCAACATGTCCGTAAAATTAAGAATGCAGGCTTATTTGGGAGCATCTTATTTTCTGTTGACAAGATTCGATTGCGGTTATATAAGCTGAGGTGAAGTCAATAACTGCAATGGCTTTTACGAGAGCAACTAGTTGCGGAAGGTGCGAGGATTATTTGCAGAGTTTAAGAAGGCGTTGCGTGAGACAGGATCCTTTAGCGTAATATTTTACTTTGAGAGATATCGGTTTTCTCGTGAGGGACTAGTTTACGTAGTTAACTTGTTGGACCATATGTTATATGTTTAACTCGGATTCGGGCGTTAACCGCAACACAAACTGTGTATTGCCCTTAGAATCTTTGCGAGTGGCACTTTCCTTTACACTATTGGAAATGCGACGAACTTCATGAAAAGTGCCGTCTGTCGTACCATTCGCAAAGTTTACCTGGCGTTCAAGCTGTTTTTATGGGTTCTTGTGGTATTTCCAAACCACTTGACGCCATCGTTCATTAAAGTCTAATTGATTTTACAACCTCTGAAGTTCTTGCATATTTTTGAGTTGGGAACGGCATTTTCCAGGACATCATTGGATCTCGGATGTAGTTAGCGACGTTCGAAAAACGGACCTCTGCTCTACATTGTTTTTAGCAGTGTATATGTAAACAGAAATGACCTTGTAGTACCACAGACATCCACCAGATTGCAACATTGTACAAGGCACATACATATAAGTCCCTCCATCTACACAGAGACCAGTCCGGTTATGGTAATAATTGGCTTCATACGAGTAATAGCGTTTTAAGCAGTTAACGTAGGCTTTACATGGTTTTGTCGCTAAATGCAAAAAGCAACATCACAATAACCTGTATTCGAATTAACCTATGGTTAAATTATGGAGCCAAAATTAGCGTAAGTCTATTGACCGTTAGAAAAAAAAAAAATGTAAAAATGTATGTAAAATGTAAAAATTATACAATGTAATCGTATGAAAACACTAAATTCAATCATTTTAGATAGTGGCTATTTGGAAAACTAATATTTGGCACAATAGGGACTGAATTAACGTGGTTCTATGCATTTGCAAAAATAGTGTGTAGTTTGCATAATGAGTCAACGTGGCTGTAAACAAAGAAGCTCGTTAAAGATGATAATAAATAAAAGTAATATGAAACTTATATGAAGCAACTGCTTGTTAGATTTTGGTTCTTGTGCAGAACGCTCTTCACAAGGGGAGGGCAAACGTTTTGGCTCGGGGGCCACATCAGTATTTAGAAATTAACTGGAGGCCCATATTTGTTTTTTTAATTTGTTAATCATAAATAATTTGCAGGACTGAAAAGGGCAAAAGTTAAAATATACAGTACAGATGTACAGTAGATCCATTATAATGTGTAAATAGTTCAAATTCCGACTCAGATGTATAAGAATTGGCTGGTGAGTTGTTTTTTTATTCCCCTTAAAAAAATTATTACCTTTCGCGGGCCGGATGGAACATCCTGGCGGGCCGCATTCGGTCCTCGGGCCGTAGTTTGCCCACCCCTGCACTACACGCTGCAACCAAAAACAAACCCTGCAGTAGTGTGCAATTCATTGGTATTCCAGAACAAAATGTGGAGGTTCTCATACTTATTGCCACAAGTCCATATTAACTGAATAAAGTATGATCGATAGCAAATATTTAATGCTTGGTATTTCGAAAAAAGCGAAAGGGGAATGTTAAAATGCAAACTAGTTCACGTTCAGATCAGCTTATAGTAATCATGATAAAACCGCTTATCTCCACACACATTTAGGAGAAAAACTCCTCCTGTTGCATTTTTGTCCAAACTAGCGATTTTATGAGGACATTAAAATGTGAACGGATATATAGTCAAATTGGTCAGTTTTGATATGTTTTCTTCATTTGTGCTGAAATCTGAAAGTTTTTTCCTCTTCCTGTAAAAACGCCTTTTTAGAGGTACGTGGTATTCATCCGACAGCGACGGTATGCTGATTATTCTGTTTCGTTAATTTCCTTTAAAGGATTGAAAGTTGGAATCATTGTCCAAGTCAAACCTTTCAGCAGATGTTGCTCATTCATTCCAAGGTCCACAACAGCAATACAGGCCAGATGAAGCAGTGGCATGTTTGCTGTGAGCCTGCTATTATCTGCCTCTGTTTGTAGTGCATGTTTGTGTTTGGGTGTCAGTGTTTGTGTTTGTGTGTGTGCTGTTTTTGTGTTTGTTTAGACAGTGTGTTTTAAGTGTATTTGTTCCAGTGTTTGCATGATACCATGTGTGTAGGGCCGATTTCTAGATGCTAAACCTGCTGTGTTGGCCAGTCTCTCATCAACAGACTACAGGGCCTGTTTGTGTGTATACGCTGCTAAATTGTCAGTGTATTCCCTGCCTGGTCAAATGTCATCTTTTATAGTGTCAATCATCATAATGTCATTCCATCAATTACCTGCCCATCTCTCAGGAGATTTTAATCAGTAGCCTCTATACCCACCCACCTACCTCCTACCTCCTACCTATCTCTGTCTCTTGCTCCCTGTTTTTAAATAACAGCTGTTGTGGAACACCTGAACCCCTCCCCCGGCTCCTCTATTTCTCTACTCTGTAATTTGCAGAGAGAGAGAGAGAGGAGGATAAACATGTTCTTGGGTGATAGAAATGTGTGGAATGCACCCGAGTGCTGTTTGTTCACTTGCTACTGTTAAGGAGAGGTTCCCTGCTGTGCTCTAGTTCACAAGTCCCATCGTTCACAGAATGGAGAGCTTGCTTCTAATTGGAAGCAATTTATTCGGTGCTTTTATTTATGTGTGTTTTGAGGGGGCATGTGTGTGGGGGTGGGATAATTACTGTTGTGGCCCAACAACAATTATCAAATGAGCTGGTAGTGTTAACCCAGTCAGTGCTGGCCACCACTCACTCTTGGCCTGGCAAGAAAACTCCAATACAAGGTAGTCAAGGACTGTATCCTCAGGCTGCATCCAGCTGAGGCTTTGAAAGCCAAAAAATAGCATCAATAAACAAAAAAATAGCAACAATACCTTATTCCCTTGGGAAGAGTCCTCTTCAGAGGGAGGAGTAAAAGACGTGTCAAGACAACTGAGAATTTCCTCAGAATCATTGTCTACAAAAATAGCGAGCGTTACCAGCTGTAGATAAGATCGGTTTTCCAATATCACAGTGGTTTTTGGTAAACAATGCTCTCTTTGGGTAACTGTTATTTGCACTTTCACCAGTTTACCCTGCACACAAACATTCTAGGGAACTGTAAAAAAGAATGTAGCTGGTGAATGTTTTCCACCCAAAGCTGATGGAATCTTTCAGTCTATTCTGCTTTCAACAGCGCATTGCTGAAGCCTTACAAGATTCCATGAGAAGAATGGTCAACAGAAACCGGAATCCATACTTTTTCAGATAGAAATTGCCCGATGGTTAAGTTTATATTGTACACATTTATACACACATGTTTACTCCAATGTTGGGGCCATTATATTACCAAAACAAAAGTATGAGAAATTATTTTAATTCTACCTCTTCGTATAAGGTCACAGTACATTTCTGATCCTTAGTTCACAGAGAAATGCCAGAACAACATTATCATCTACTAAGTCTGAGACAGAACTTAACATAAATCTTGAATAGTTTGTACCATGTTTTTTGGATATCTTTCATATAGTAACTTAGTCTGCATATAGTAATTCTAGATCGATTGGCAATGTTCAAGCTTGCTATTAAATGGATACTGAGAACAACACTACAACACTGAGAACCTGGTGGAAGGTAAATCTGGATGTGTGTGTATTAGTAGTCAATTAGAAGGGTTAAGAGCTGATGTTAAACTTTTGGAGCTGGAATGAGCTTTCAGAAAATGTGGGTTCCAATCCTCTGTGCTTTGTAAGTCTTAACAGTTAGTATGTCAAGCTGAGCCAACAGGAGTTTCTATGGTTTTGGTCCATTGTGTAATGTGGTTTTCTCAGCCTTGGTTTTGGAGGATCTAATGCATTGATTTCCGGGTACTTCACAGCTAATTCAAAAGCTCTGATGAACTAAAGTGTCCACCTCTTTTGGTCCGCAGGAACCGCATCCTACACAAAAATAGATAAATAAAATATGACATTCAATCTGTCGTGTTTTCCACCATTACCATGATGAGGCCGTGCAGGATGATGACTTGATCTTTGCAAGAGTCCGGACGTCACATTTCATCAGTCCTTAACTCACCCCTCAGTCAGCCAGTTCTGGACTGGAAGTGGAGTAAACCATGACTTAACCAACCCAGAGCAACTCATGTTAGAGGATGTATTTTCATAGAAATGTGTCTGGGAGTAAGGTGGGCCATGTTTGTGTGACCTTTTATTTTGAGTTTGAACTCTAAGTAGAAAAAAGCCACCCACTTCTGCCTTACATTGGAGTACACCCCTCTCATTTGTCTGTGCCGTCATTACTGACCTTTCATCTGGTGTTTGCGTTTGGGGCAGGTGGTGTTAACTCGCAGTGTGTCGGCCAGCCAGACCGGCACCGTGTGTGTGTGTGTGTGGCACAGCCCCCAGCAGGTGTGTGTTGCCTCGGCTGGACTGGTGGAGGGCTGCCTTAATCCACCCACCTGTCACCGAGGGGAGGGGGGAGATGACCATGAAAGGGGGCACAGAACAGATGCTTTTCACAGACAGACGAACGGACCGACAGACAGAAGGACAGAGACAGACAGAGGAGAAAGGGACAGACAGACAGAGGGACAGAGACAAACAGAGGATAAAGGGACAGACAGACAGAGGGAGTGACTTGGCACATGGTCATTTAGTTACTCTCCCTCTTTGTCTCTCAGTCAGTTTTTCAAAGACATACACTGAGTTAGTGCTAAACCCTCACTGGGTTATTCCAATAAAACAAGGGCTTAGTGTGAGATGGGGAGATGCACTGGGAGTAGAGTAAAATACTTCCCTCCTAAAGCAAACATCCTATTTTCTTTCTCACCAGGTCTCTCCACATTCGCTCCTGGCTTTTGTCTCTCCCATGCTACTCCCCTGCCCCCCTTCCATTCCCTGTCTGAATCCACCCTAACTACTCCTCTACCATGGCTCTTCAATCTTCCTGCTACCATCTTCCAGATTTATGCTGCTTTACAAATTTAATGTCCTTCATACATTTATTATTTATTATATGAATCATTTTAAATAACATTTCTTGACATGCAGATTGATACATATTTAGGACTTTCAGATACGCCATTGCCAAATTACTATAAAAGTCAATATGATTACAATGGCTTGAATTAATGAGTATAATCTCTAACAACTAGAAATGAAAGATAATGGCTTATCACAGATAATTAGTATGTATGACTGAAGGGGTGTTACAATTCGATAACACAGTCGAATGGTCCGCCTTGGTGAGATGTCTTTGTGTTGAGTTCTTTGTGTTGGGGATCAGGCCTTTAATTGTTTTACTTCATTTTTCAATGCTGTTTCTGTAAGCCTGCTCTGTATAAAAAAACTAGAAACAGATCTAACTCTAACTAACAACGCATGAATTGTCAGTGAAATTACTGGAAATAAATTAAGACTAAGCCTTGGTTGACTGATTGTGCGTCAGATTGGCTATCATTTGGAGAAATGCATTAATATCTCTAGTTAAATAATTAATGTAAATTCCTTAATAAAGTTTGGAAGGTCTACCCCACAAGCCGAGAATGGTCCTGTCAATTTCATGCACTTAATGTTTATACCCCGAATGACTCTCTTTTGCTTCATGCCAGATTACTCCATTAAACAAACCACTATGACATTGCAACCTCGGCTAACAGCCTGCTCCTGTTGTTTACGAGACTCGGGGACATTGTGCCAAATGAGAGATGGAGGTTTAATCATCAGTTCCACACGGCACTGGTGTTCTGTTTGTGTGGCATAAAAATTATTCAATTCAGATGGTCATTGGAATAAGCAATACAAAATATATAGAGAGTAGGTTTGGAAAAATAAACATTGGGTACAGGGCTTTTTGTGCTTTTGAGTCAGTTTGTAAGTTAACTCACCAGGCTTGTTCAAATTCAGCTGAATTGGAGGATAGTTTGTTAATTTAATCTCCCAGCATAAGGCAACCAGCTGCAAAAAGAGTCTTGGAGTTTGTTCAACATTTAACACCTAATTTGACCATTGACAACAATCACAAGCCCCTTACTGTTCCCCGATCACATGTGAAACAGCAGGCATCCATCTTAGATCTTACGGTGGAGTGTCCCTGGTCTGTCTCTCTCAGCGGTTGGTGCCACAACACTACGCTAGTGTTCCCAGGGCCAGTGCTGAAACGCAGAGATGGTCATGGTTTTTGTAGGAATTGTTCATGGGCCCAGCGTCTCTTTTTCTTCAAATCAGACTATTGCAGCTGGGACCAGGGTTCCCTGCTTCTGCTGTTCTCATTAGCCTTGCTGGGACAGCGGAATCTCATGAATATTGTTAAAGAGCATCCCGCTACACATTGCTAGCATGTGTGTTTCTACCTGTGTATGTTTGCACTGTACACGCTGAGGGTTTTGTAATCCCTCAAATGTTTTGCCTCATTGCAACAAGGCCCGTGGTGTGGTGCCATAAAAAGAGGGGGGTCGACTCTTGATTGCCAGTCACTGTAAAACCACAGACAATTGTTACTGTATCAATGGAAAAATATGAAACAATAGTCTTTGTACAGAACTGGTTTACCAGATGCAGACGGATCTGCTGATCAATGTAATTACATTTCTCTTGTGACAGCATCCTCCTATAGTGACTGTCATTCACTATAGGACATTTTACACTTAAGACACAGATTTTCAGAAACCAATTGGAGACTACTGAAAGTGCTATTTTAGCTTGTGTATAAAATGAGGAATTCACCTTTTCAGCTTATCTGACAATAGATGTCAATGTAAACTGAATCGTCATGTAAATGATTATGTAAAATTAGACACCTGCTCTCTCGTTAACTCTCTCGCGGTGTAAGAGGCTCTAGGAGCTGTCATTGTCTGCTTGCAGCCTTATATCTCTCTTCCCTCGGTCAGGGGCCTGCGGCTAGGGTTTAATCACGTGAAACATGTCAGGGCAATTAGGGGCACACTGTGTCAATGTGTCAGTGTCAGCTTGTGTGTAGCGGAAGAGACAGAAGGATTGTGTGTGTGTGTGTGTTGGAGGGACTGTGGCCAGACCTCAATGACCAGTGAAACTGATGCATTTGTGGCAGACCACCATGTGGTGGTGGATGCATCTGTCACCCGTGATGGATCATCACTTCCTAGATTGAAGACAACCCTCCTTGGTATTAAACAAATCTGAATAATGCATTTGGTGAGGTCAATCGTCATCTTCCCTTTTAAGGTGAGGTTACCGGTTCTACCAACAATGTACATGTAACCCTGTAGAACCTCTGCAAATATCAATCCATTGACCGTATTTTGCAGTTAGCCCGTGAAACCATCGCTATCGCTGACCTATGAGTTGCTAGTTTGAATCCGAGAGCCAGGAATGTTCAGTCCCGAAGCCAGCAAGGTTCAGTCGACGAGCCTTCATCCTAATTCCTCCCAGGTCCTTGTGTCCTTGTTGAAACTGAGAATGTGTAGTCAGCTCTTGAAGTACTTGTTCATTGTGTGGTGCCTGAGTGATCTTAACTAACAGTAGAGGCTTTCCAGAGCCTCGGCCAAGTACACAGACTTGATGTCCACGTTCTTCAGTCTGCTGGCATACATAAGCCAAAAACAGCGGCAAGCAAGTTCCTGTTTTATTTTAGTGATCATGCGTGGCTTTGCTGTGGGAGGAATAAGGTGCTGTTGGTATCATTTGTAATATTCAATTGTATTTCAGTATACATATCTGCATTCAAAGCATGTACATGCTTACAATGCATGTGCATGTAAGCATCTGTTTGTGTGTTGGGTAGTGGTCCGAATGCCTTATAGCAACCACAAACAATGAAAGATGTTTTACCTCATAGAATCACACACCTACAAGGTTAATTGTAAAAATAATGTACAACCCTGTTTCCAAAAAGGTTGGGACGCTGGGTAAAATGTAAAGAAAAAGAGAATGCAATGATGTGCAAATCATTTAAACCCAATATTCAACAGAAAATAGTACAAAGACAACATATCAAATGTTGAAACTGAAAAGAATTATTGTTTCCTTGATGCCAGCAACAGGTTTCAAAAAACCTACCAACAGGACAGGAAAGGTGGAAAACCTGGTGGAACATCTCACAACTAATTAGGTTAATTGGAAAAATGTCAATAACCTGATGGGGTATAAAAAGAACATCCCAGAGGGGATATGTTGTTCAGAAGTAAAGATGGAGAGTGGTTCATCTCAGTTTGAGATCTCAAGGCCGAAAAACGATATTGGATGGCCATGATCTTTGAGCCCTCAAATGGGTCTGCATTAAACCCGACACAGTATGTAGTGGATGTCACTGCATGGGCTCAGGAACACTACTGAAAACCATTGTGAACACAGTATGTCCAAAAACATTGCCGCCTTTGGGCCCACGTTAATTTAAGATGGACTGAGGGAAAGTAGAAAACTCTGTAATTTGAACAGTCAAATTTGACATTTTCATTTTTGGAAGTCCGGGCTAAAGAGGAGAGGGACCATCCGGCTTCTCATCAGGGCACCGTTCAAAGCCAGCATCTGTGAAGGTATTGGGGTGCATTTGTACACATGGCATAAGTGACTTGCACATCTTTAGAGGCACCATTTAATGCTAATCAATATATACAGGTTTTAGAGTAAAATATGTTGCCATCCAGACAATGTATTTTTCAGGGAAGGCCTTGCTTATGTCAGCAAGACAATTCCAATGTATTTTTTAAATTATTTTTTATTATCAGTTCATACATATGATGTGTTGTACTATTTTCAATTACATCTAGAGATACATTATTTGCACATCATTGCAATGGGTTTTCATATGCCGTTTACCCAGCGTCTAACATTTTTTGGAAACAGTGTTGAAAAATTAGAACAATTTACATATTATTTAAAAAATAATTGGAAATGGACAATATTCATATCTATGGCTATTATATACGCATTCAAATAAAATGTTCTCCTGAACTATACTATCACTGAGTTGTTCAACAATTTCCCAGAAATCATACTTTGGAAAAAATATTTTACCGTGGCATTACTGATAAAATTGCCGTTATTAATGTATTTTTTTTAGGAATCTGTTTCTGTTCCCTGTTCCTTTGGGATTGTGCTAGAACTGGCAGGTTATCTCTCAAAAACCTATGGCCACATTGTGCAGCGATAATGGCATGCAGATGCATTGTTTCCCTCCGTGGTCCATGATGTGATGCCACAGACTGTTTCACTCAATCATTCCATTTGAATTAGCAAGTCAATTTCATTAGGCCTAAGTGCTAATGCCTGCTTATGGTTTACGGCCTGTCTTCATGATAAAACTCTGGCTATTCTGACTGAAGGCGCATAAAGGGAATCCACAGGGTTCCATTCTAGGTCAACTAATGTTCACCCTGTATGTGACCCATCTTCTATTAAACTGTAGCTCCATTATGCAGCTGTTACATTTATCAGAAGATTTGTTAATTAGAAATGTTTGTAAATGTGTGTCTCTGCTCCTCGTCATGTTGCACAACATGTATCTATGCTGGTGTACCCCGCACTTTCAATGCTGACCTGGGGTGTCTGTGAGGTGTTTCTTTATCGTCATCCACTGCCCTGACACTACCCCGAGTTCTGGGGCGTCCTAGATGAGCCTTCTGATTGAACCAGTCTGATGACAGGTTCCGAATGTCTGGTCTTATTGTCTCTGTCAACTGTTGAGAGAGCAACTATCGCTCTCAATCTGTATTGAAAATCCTGGAAAGACTCTTTGCCATGAAGAACACATCTAATTATCTCACCCAAATTATTTATGGAGTTACTTAGCTTATTTATAGGTAAAAGTGATAGTTACGAATTATTCTAATGAGGAATGTCCTTGATTATTCAATACAAAATTGAATAGTTGCACTCCGTCATAGGGGTGGCAAATAGTTAAGTATGTTGCACGGTTTTATATAATCCAATGCATATACTAGACAGATAGGCCTTCTTCTGTTAGTACTTTGATGCAATTGTCTAAGGCAGGGGTGGGCAAATATTTGGGCTCGGGGGCCACATCAGGATTTTGAAATGAAATGGAGGGCCACTTTTGTTTTTGTAATTTGTTAATCATAATTAATTTGGAGGCCAGAAAAGGGCATTCCGTGGGCCGGATGGGACTGCCTCGCAGGCCGCATTTGGCCCTCGGGCCGTAGTTTGCCCACCCCTGGTCTAAGGAGTTGGTTGTCATTTGAGGTTGTAAGGCAACATTTTGAAACGGGGTGGTGACTACTACTACATACCAAATAATATATTCCAACAGTCTGTACCTGTCTGTGTGGGCAATATTTCCATTTCATCCCAAATGATTCCCTCACATATTACCATTCCCATGACAATATTAGATATCTATCAATGTTTGTTTTCATGTTTT
>JACXGK010000757.1:28242-59626 GCA_016801125.1 Novumbra hubbsi
TCTCTCTCTCTCTCTCTCTCTCTCTCTCTCTCTCTCTCTCTCTCTCTCTCTCTCTCTCTCTCTCTCTCTCTCTCTCTCTCTCTCTCTCTCTCTCTCTCTCTCTCTCTCTCTCTCTCTCTCTCTCTCTCTCTCTCTCTCTCTCTCTCTCTCTCTCTCTCTCTCTCTCTCTCTCTCTCTCTCTCTCTCTCTCTCTCTGTCTCTCTCTCTGTCTCTGTTCCTCCCTCCACTCAGCTGGTGGGCCAGCCAGGAGGCAAAGAGCGTGTCAGTGGAGTGTAATCTGCTCTTTCTCTCCTCCATTTCCATTTCTATTACACGTTCCCAGCTGGAAGCAGGTCGGTTGCATGCAGATTAGCTCAGGAGTAGACTCTCTTAGAAAGCAGAAGCAGACATGCTGAGGGGGGGGGAGAAAAAAGAGGAGGTGAGGCTGAGAGACAGAGCCGGTGGACGCCGAGGACGTGTATCAGGGTGTACATTTACTCAATGCTCTCAATCCTCCGTGTCATCGATTACAAAAAGGATTTGGTCCTACGGTTCCCGCCACGCTACCCCCGTACGGTCTCCACACAGTGCGGCTGTGGTTAGTGATGCCCGTCATTGCCGATACCGACTGACTCATGCCCCCGTGAGCCATAGCTGAGAGCACATTATATGATTACTGTTCAGAAAATGCCCAGTGTTGGAGCATGACCTCACCCCCATGCCACTGTTGATGACGCCAGAGGGCTGGCGGGGGGAGAAGGGTGAGGAAGTTGCTGAAACAGGAGTGTCCTATTGCAGTTTTTAGTGAAAATATTGCTGTGGTCATTGTTCCTGTTGTATATTGATCGATACAATTTGGTCAAGTGGCAAGACGCGTTGTCCTGGTTTTGAATGTAGTTGATTGTACTCGTACAAAGTGGAAAGGAAGTAAGATCGCAATGCAATGAGTGTATGAGTGCATTATTGTGAATACACTGGGATGTAAGTAGGCGCGCTGCATTGTGTAAATGATCCACGGATAAAATATCAGGCTGTTTGTATAACGAGACCTGAGTTGCTTGGGATGTTTACTGAGTGAATGTGTGGACGGGCGAATAGAGGACAAGTGGTATACAGACTGTTAGTTATGAAATTGTATTGCTCTTTTAATTCTTTTAAAGTTTAAATTTTTTAATTTTCTCTTTTTATATCTCTTTTAATGTCTTGTCTTGTAAAGCACATTGAATTGCATCTATGTATGAATTGTGCTATATAAATAAACTTGATTGATTGATTGATTGTAATTTGACATAACAGAACTGCTACCCAGTCTGACTGACGCTTCTTGCTTGTATAATAAACGTTTAGCCTGACCCTTCCCTTCTGTGGTTCTTCTTTCTATTTAAAATACAAGGATTAGAAATAAAGAAGGTACCTTGCATTTATTTATTAAACACATTTGAAGAGCCTGGATGTTTCAGCTAATGTGATTATGAGTTGCGTCTCTTTCCGTCCTCAGTCTTACCCAGCGGTGTGATAAACACATTAAATCAGCCAGCCAGGCGGTCTCAGTTACCCCGATGAACTGTGCTCTCTCCACCCGACCACTGCCCCACCATGTTAAGAGCTGGGCTTTCACTTACAGCTGACAACCCCCCAATCCCCTCCCACCTACCGATGAGCCCCTTCTACAGACAGACGTATTATGGCAACACTGATGTCGTAGTGGGTGTGTTCGTGTGTCACAGATCATCATCACTCACTGCCCAATCACTGTGAAGTCACTGCATACATAAGACCACAGTGACCACCCTTATGAACAGTGGCCCAAGAGATGAGAAATAAGGAATAAAGCTTAAAGAAAGACCTAAAGAAAGAGTGGATAGGAACAGATTGGAGCACGGGTACAGATGGGAACAAGGGTACAGATGGGAACAAAGGCACAGATGGGTACAGATGGGAACACAGGTACAGATTGGAACACTGGTACAGATGGGAACACGGGTACCGATAGGACCATGGGTACAGATGAGAACACGGGTACAGATGGGAACAAGGGTACCGACAGGACCAAGGATACAGATGGGAACACGGGTAAAGATGGGAACACGGGTACCGATAGGACCATGGGTACAGATGAGAACACGGGTACAGATGGGAACAAGGGTACCGACAGGACCATGGATACAGATGGGACCATGGATACAGATGGGACCAGGGATACAGATGGGACCACGGGTACCGATAGGACCATGGATACAGATGGGACCAGGGATACAGATGGGACCACGGGTTCAGATGGGAACACGGTTACAGATAGAACCACGGGTACAGAGGGGAACACGGGTATAGCGGGGAACACGGGTACCGATAGGACCATGGGTACAGAGGGGAAAACTGGTACAGATGGGAATTCTGTCTTCTGGGGAGGGCAGAAACATGGAGGGGGAAATTAAGTAAATAGAAGGAGGAAGAAAAGGAGAGAAAGGGTGTTTGAGGATTAGCCTGTGGATCGATAAGAGGCAAAACATTGGTCAAAAGCCTGAGTCTGAAAGTGTCTGTTCTTTGTGTATGTCCATGGATTTGTGTGTATGTCCATGGATTTGTGTGTATGTCCATGGGTTTATGTGTGTGTCCATGGGTTTATGTGTGTGTCCATGGGTTTATGTGTGTGTTCATGGGTTTGTGTGTGTGTTCATGGGTTTATGTGTGTGTCCATGGGTTTATGTGTGTGTCCATGGGTTTATGTGTGTGTTCATGGGTTTATGTGTGTGTCCATGGGTTTATGTGTGTGTTCATGGGTTTATGTGTGTGTTCATGGGTTTATGTGTGTGTCCATGGGTTTGTGTGTGTGTCCATGGGTTTATGTGTGTGTCCATGGGTTTATGTGTGTGTTCATGGGTTTATGTGTGTGTCCATGGGTTTATGTGTGTGTCCATGGGTTTATGTGTGTGTCCATGGGTTTATGTGTGTGTTCATGGGTTTATGTGTGTGTCCATGGGTTTGTGTGTGTGTCCATGGGTTTATGTGTGTGTTCATGGGTTTATGTGTGTGTTCATGGGTTTGTGTGTCTGGGCCAATCCGTCCCAGGGGAGAGCCAGTCTGGTCCCTCTCATGGGGGGTCACTACAATAGAGATGTGACAGCCGGCTTAACTACACACACACAGATGGACCCTACTCAGGATACAGTATGCATGCACAGGCACACACACAGGTGCACAAACACTGGAATGACTAATCATTAGGGAAGCAAGAAAGTACCTAAAGATGGACTTATTTGATAGAACTGCTTTAAGCAGACCAACATACCGCCCTGTGTAACTGACCAGGACTACATTACCCAGGGACAGCAGACGGTTGTCCCTTCCAAGGAATATTCTTAATGATGCAAGCGGGGTCTGGATTGCATCTGAAACTATAAACATTGTTCTTGTAATCTTGTTAATTTACAAGCTACTATCTTGACAAACTACTTCTGTTCCTTATGTTTCAAGGTTGTTCTGTGAACTGTGAAGGGGAACCATTTGCTTAAAGTTATATCAGGTAAACGTTAATCATATTACTAAATGACATTCTTCAATACATGTCCTAATTCATTTTCACATACTGATGTTTTTTTTTTGAGAGAATGAACAACAAAATCAAGTCCATATTAAACTCCTGTGTTTCATGCAAAGTTGGCTTTTTTATTATTATTCTTCAAAATGATTTATGTATTTCAAGTATTTAGCTTTAGGATAGAGTAGCACCGGGAAGAAGGGTTTGGATTGGTGCGCTTATGATAAAGGCCCCAACGCCCCTCCAGGCCTTTGAGATACTGTACGTAGGCAGAAAGGCAAACACATGTTGAGAGATGATAAGGTTTGGAGAATGTATTCTAATTAATATTCCTCACAATTTTTGGGGGAATAGTAGGTTATATACCGGCTAAAGCCAATTTATTTATCCTGCTAGTTGAAAGGGCTCAACATATCTCATAGTATAACAGATACACCATGAGAAGAGAACAATGTCAATTTCATGCTGTGTTTTTATTTTATTTTAAACTCCCCTTTTATAAACTTTTCACTCAGTTTTTAACACTGAGTGTTAGGAAAATGTGTGTTAGGAAATAACTTTTATAGTTAAGATTTATATAAATATATTACCTAAAAAGCAACGTATTGTTAGCGTGAATGCTGAATTAAATGGACAGCACCTCAGGTTTCCTTCACAGCTCTAATCTCAGATTAGTGTGAGGCAGACTCTAGTGATCATGATCGAAAGCCCAGCATTTAAAAACATCCAAAGCGTATGACCACCAGGTTTCTAGATCTCTGTGGGAACTAAAGACTTACTGTAAATCCATGCCCACACATTTTAGCCATGCCAGGTTTTTCCTGACTGTTACTGGCCTTACCACAACATGACCACACAGGATGACCGTTCGCTGATTGTCTGTCTTTGTATTGGAACTAGTAAATAGCCCTCTTGTCTAATAACACATCCTGTTGGCAGCCTAGTACCCGCTATAGAAATGTCACATTCCCTCCTACTGACCCACTATCAGACTAGGCAGTATTATGTCCGGCATCTGACCACTGTCCTCTGATGACGTATAACTGAGAAAGGCAGACTGAAGCTGAGACAAAGGTCTGCCAATGGTTAACTAGCATCATCAACTCCCACACTCATCATCAACTCCCACACTCCATTACACCCTGCTTATTGCATTAACCGTATGAACTGGACCTTGACTAGTCCACCACATACGGGAGAAAAATATAGCATTTAAATGCTACCGTGTCTTTGGAAAAGACACGGTAGTCCTTAAATTACTATACATTTTGATGTGTTGCAGACTTCGTTAATTATAGATTGTTTTTGTACATCAATCAACACACAATAATGGCAAAGTGAAAATACATATATTTTTTGTACCAATTTATTGAAAATTAGGTACTCAGACCATTGTCCAGGACATTTGAGCTGCATCCTGTGTCTTTTCATCATTCTCGAGAAATAAAATGAATTATACATAATTTAGAAAGGCCCAAAATGTCTATAACGTTCCAAACTGCACTACGTAACTTGGAAAGGAGGGTCTTGTTCTTTCCAGGTGACCAAGAACACTTTGGCCACTCTAGCCGAGCTTCAGAATGAATCTGCAGAGATGGGAGAACCTACCAGAAGGGGAATGATCTTCAAATCCAAACAAACTGCTCTCCATCCATCAGGCCTTTATGGTAGAGTGGCAAGATGGAAGCCACTCATGAGTAAAAGACATATGACTTGAGGCCTAAAGGACTTAACTATTGCTCCTGAAAATACATAGAGGTCTTTAAAGGAAACCTGCTACAGAGCACAATGGTGACAGTTCATCTTTCAGCACAACAACGTCCTGAATCACACCACCAAGACAATGCTGGATTGGCTTCGAGACGAGTTCGTAAACATCCATCCGTGGCCCAGCTTGATCCCCATTGAAAATTTATGAGGCAACCTAAAGATTACAGTTCACTAATGCTCCCCATCCAATCAACGGGGTTTGAATGAATTTGCAAGGAAGAATAGGATTAACTTTCAAAATCTGTATGGGCAAAACTGGAAGAAGACTAAGATTAAGACTCAAATCTGTAATCGTTGCCGATCAGCCATAACATTTTGACCACCTGCCTAATATTGTGTAGGTCCCCATTTTGCCACCAAAACAGCCCTGACCTCTAAAGTAATCTGTCCCAAGACAATAGCTGCAGATCCTTTAAATTGTAGAGTGGGGCACCATGGAGTCGTTATTGTAATCCTCAAACCATTCCTGAACCATCTTTGCTTTGTGGCAGGGCACATTATCCTGCTGAAAGAGGCCAATGCCATCAGGGAATACCGTTTCCATGAAAGGGTGTACACGGTCTACAACAATGCTTAGGTAGGTGGTACGTGGTCAAAGTAGCATCCACATGAATGGCAGGACCCACTGGTTCCAAGCAGACCATGGCCCAAAGCACCACACTGCCTCCGCTAGCTTGCCTTTTTCCCATAGTGCATCCTGATGTCATGCGTTTCAGGTGAGCAACCCACAGGCACCCGGCCGTCCACATGATGTAAAAGAAAGCGTGATTCATCAGACCAGGCCACCTTCTTCCTTTGCTCCATGGTCCAGTTCTGATGCTCACGTTCCCCCTGTAGGCATTTCATCAGTGGACAAGGGTCAGTATGGACACCCTGACTGGTCTGTGGCTACACAGCCCCATATGCAACGATGGACTGTTTATTCTCACACCTTTCTTTCAGAACCAGCATTTACTTTTTCAGCGATTTGAGGTACAGGAGCTTCTTCATTTGGACGGACCTCATGGGCACCACATGCCTTGGCCGCCCATAGCCACTTTTGATGGGTACTGACAACTGCAGACCAGGAAAGCACCAGAACTGCTTTTAGAGATGCTCTGACTGTCACAACTCAGGGAGTGGACCCAAGTGCAGACGATGACGGGTGGATATGACAGGGGTCCCGAAGGCTGAACAGCAGGCTGGGGTAATCGTAGTCGGGCAGGCAGAGGTTCGGTACGCGGGCAGACTCGGTTGTAGGACAGACGGACGGTAGACGGGAGCAATGGTCGAGATGGCAGGCAGAGGTTCGGTACACGGACAATCGAACTAGGAACAGACCAGAACAGAACCGGGAATACAAGGGGGCGGATCGACTTGACGTAACACACAAGACGAACTGGCAACAGGAACAAGGAGACACCAGGAATATATACCCCAGGACTGATGAGAACACGGGAGACACCTGGTGGGGGCGGAGACGACATGAGGTAAGACAGGTGTATGGTATCAGGGTGTGACACTGACCCAGTCTTCTAGACATCCAAATTTGGCCCTTGTCAGATTTGCTCAGATCCTAATTTTTCCTGCTTCTAATATATCAACTTTAGGGAGAAAACCTTTTCAGTTGCTGCCCACCCACTGTCAGGGGCTATGATGACGAGGTTATCAGTGTTATTCACTTCATGAGTCAGTAGTCATTATGTTATGGCTGATCGTCATACGTCTGAATACTTGTTTTAGTATTGAGTACTTTTTTCAATACTTTTTTAATAACATATGCAAAATGTATGGCAAAAAAAAGACAAAATAAATGTGAATTATAACTTAATTGTTTGACACAACATAATATGGTGAAAGTGAAGGTAAAAATATTTTTAAAAGGCATATTTTGTGATTGTAGACTACAACGCGATTGTAGCCTATATTAGTGTTGGGGTTAAAGAAAATGTAAACCCTGACATTTGATGTAACAGTAATTGTATAAACTAATGTAAATATATTAAAATTCAAGATGTGGGAATGAATGTACCTCTACTGGAAGTACAGGCGATCACATCAGGGCACTTGTTTAGTAACAGAGGACATTAACATTAGAGGGCATATCATTAACGTGAGTCATAGTTGATGGTGACACTGCCAGGAACAGAGCTGAGTGACCCATTATTCATCTTGTGCCAAGGGCAGTGAGACGAGAGTTCCCTGACTGCTCCAACTAAAACCATTTAGCTCACTGTTGTTAGCCACAAATTAAACAAACATCTGTATGTGAGTTGTAACATTTGGCCAGAGAAAGAACATTGTCTGGCAAGGCAAGGAACACCAAGAGAGAGGAGGGAGAGATCTCACATATGAATAAAAAAGATGGATGAAAAAAAGTTATCGAACACTCATTCTTCTGATGATAGTCTGCTCTCTTTCACCCTGTGCTTCATTTCCTCATTTTTCTCAGCCCATTCCCGGGGCTATATACATGACTCTGGAATGAAACCAACTCCCCACAGTTTATCTCCTCAGCCCATTCTTTAATCGTATCTCTCCTTCCCCTTGTACGACCTCCATCTGTATCCCTGCATTCATCCCTCAGCGCGATTGACGCAAATCTGTGTCAAAAAGCGCCCCCGTTACATTTCTATTCATCTTCCGAAAAGAATCATGTGTCGTATGTGTATTTCTGTAAAGTAGAAGCCTTCCAAATCTTGACCACAAAAACCCTATAATAAAAAAAGAAAGGGAAATGCACCTGTTACATTTCTATTCATATCTTCATACATGTTAAAGACAGAAGCCTATGGTTCTTTACACGTTGTAGGGGACAGTCTGTTGCAAAGAATGACATGTTGTTTGTGTATTTCTATAAAGCCAAAACCTTCCAAATCTCGACCACAAAAACACTGTGTTTAATGATTGCACATTTTTTCAGGGGTTAATCTGATCTGATCAGAATATCAAAATATTTGATTTTTGTATAAAATGTTCCATCAAACTGATATAGGGCCCAAATATTTACAATTCTGGTTGATATTTTATAGTTTTCGGAAGAATGAAATGCAGATTTTTGGTATATTATGTTACATTTTCAAACAATAAACAATTTGTAGTCGTTTTTAACCCCTGGGGATGTCCAAATGTGAAATAAAAAGCCCTACCTGTTGGAGGACGCTATGTGCGGCTCAATAAAAACAACTACATGTCAACATATGTATTTTTATTTTCTCTTCACACATTTTCACTAATATACTCATTAAGTCTTCTCAAACAGTGTTATCTATTCATCCTTCTTCAAGTTAAGGGTTTTTAGAATCCACAATATAAAGGACATCATTCTACCATAAAGGATGACCTCCTGAGAGATCAAAAGGTCAAGATAGGCGGATTTTGAAATCCCAATAAGGCCTTATACCTTTAAGGGTTAACCTCAAGTCGCATCACCTTATAGACTGTCTGCATCCCTGTGTTCCACTTTCCCCAGTTCCCCGTGGTACAGACATCTGTAGCAAGCTACAACCCAAGGTAAATCACACCAGTGCGTCAGTGAGTAAGGCAGTGACCAAGCTGAGGCTGTGTACAGAGGCTGTAGACCTCAATGCTCGCTTGTCTTGTCCTAACTAATGACATATGGTGTCTTGTCCAAACTAATCACATAATGGCATATTAGTTCCCTCCACCCACCCTGGCGTCCAAGCATCTTAACTAAACTCCAACCCTGACATCAGAGCAGCTCGGCTAAACTACAGCCCTGACATCAGAGCAGCTCGGCTAAACTCCAGCCCTGACATCAGAGCAGCTCGGCTAAACTCCAGCCCTGACATCAGAGCAGCTCGGCTAAACTCCAGCCCTGACATCAGAGCAGCTCGGCTAAACTCCAACCCTGACATCAGAGCAGCTCGGCTAAACTACAGCCCTGACATCAGAGCAGCTCGGCTAAACTCCAGCCCTGACATCAGAGCAGCTCGGCTAAACTCCAGCCCTGACATCAGAGCAGCTCGGCTAAACTACAGCCCTGACATAAGGGCGGCTCAGCTCATCTATGTGTCTTAAACATACCATTGCAACCTCAGGATATTCAACATCTGAGATGACTGGTGTTATTGATATAACCGGGTGGAGCGTGTGGGAACGGGGTTTCCCTCTGGCATCATGGCCAAGAATAGCCTGAGTGTGTGTGTGTGTGTTTTTGTGTAACTATGTTATTGACAAAGCTGTCTTAACTCCCTATACTACAAGTATAACCCTCTGCTAGTGCCCCAGTGGAGTATCTCTGTGTGTCTGTGGATCCATTGAAATGCCTCAGAATGCAGAACCCTCCCTGTTTGTGTTAATGATGTGTACATAGAAAGACAACTGTTCAGGAGGAACTATTATACCAGTAGAAACCCCAGGTTATGTAGCAGCTACCATTCTCAACAGAGATTACACTGCCTTATAGCTCATCCACTGTGTTTGTACCGCCTAACTTCCAGGCTTATAGCGGCTTCAACCCAAAGCATTTCCTGGTCACAGAATCCCCAATAAGTAATTTCAAGGTGGAATTATATTGTTAAAACCCACTTACTACTCTCTGAACATAGATGGTTACATACAGTAAAACCTATAATATTGATGTATTACATTGGTCAACTTGATTGTTATTGTTTGTTAGGAGAATGAAAGGCTGTTGTCGATTGGCAATAGGCAATACAATATGTTTTAAATTGATTTACTACATTCTGAATTATATTTTATTTACAACATACATGTACGATTTAGTAGGCCATGATAATATTACCAATAAAAGGTGTATTTTTAAATTTTTTGATGGGATGGTTATAGAATTCAGTATAATTCGGTTATATTTAAGATGTGTGCATCAATAGTAAAATGGCAAAGATGTCGACTTGTTGAACCAGAAATAATGCATGGAGTTTGAGTGTTTACTATCCAAGCATTTTTTCGTTTCAAATACAACCGCCATCCCTGTAGGCATGTGATTAGTCAAGCAAGTCTTTTCACGGGAACTGAGGTGGATCTGGCAGGGGAGAGAGTCAAGGGGGGCGGGGGTCACCTTTTGTGCAAATATATCAACCAAGACTGCCACCAGCATCAGATTTCTCGCTGTGTGTGAGAGTGGGGAATAGCGCGTTAGAGACCGAGAAGACAGAACGAGAGCAAGGGAGAAACAACTCGATCTGGACGACTGAAGAAAGATTGCTGCTGCCACAAATAGCCTCCACACACAAGCACACACAACGAAACACCAGAAGAAAAACAGTAAAATAAATCTTAAAAAAGTTAGAGATCGAGCCAATGGACGGGATGGTAACATTTGGACGCACTTCGATCTTGTGCACCTTGCTGCTTTGGCTTTCATTGCGTGGTAAGACACTGATTTTGTTCGTCCCTGTTTCATGTGTATGTTGTAAAGTAAACCATTTCAGCCCCGTGCTACTTGTTTCTCTTACCCGCAGCCTATGAATCTCTTCATTGCCTGAACCGTTGTCCAACATTCGCAGTGCGTTATATGCTATCAAAGGAACGGCATATCCCATTACGAATGTTTTTTTTATTGCATTGGGTTAGGCTTTACAACTTATATCTAGCTAAATGTGTGCATATTTCATTAGTTATTTCGTTTTTCTGTCCAGCTTTATTTGAAAATAACGTCGGTACCACCCTAACAGGTGGACAGAATCTCTGTTTTTTATCAAGAAATTCTGGACGTACCGGAGGGCTGTTCTTAAAATAAGTAAAAAAAATTTAACATATAGGCGTAGTACTTGTTGTGGATCGCAACCTTTTGTAAGAATTTATAAGACTTCTATTTTTGAAAGTATTGAATGTTTTAGGGGTTAGCCCGGGGTGTACTCTTGGTAATCGTGCGGGAACCCCCTGCTCTGCATTTGAGTACACTTCTTTGCGCACAGCAGGCTGCGGTAGCTACTGGTAGTGACCCAATAGTCACTGTCTTTGATCTAGGACCCGAGAGTTCAGAATGCTGCAGATGGGTGCGGTGTTTTTAGATTGATATATGGGCATTTATGGATTTAAGCTTTCCGATGGATCACATAAACGTATTTTACCTTATAGTTTGCATTCTCCGACCCATATTTAAGTCCGACGATTCAGAACGTTACGATTTCTTTGTACACTGTCCTATAACCATGTTTCCTTCAATTCTTGCAGTTAAATAAAGTCTAGACTGAACAGTTGAGGGCATATAATGTGTACTTGTGAATTCTACTTGGCCTTGTAGGGCGTGGTGTGATCATTTGGCCAAGCTACATTATCTCAGTTTACTTGCCTCCTGATTTCAAAGCCTGCACTGCCTCTCACTCACCCTGAGACGTCTGCCGACTTGCACAAGTCTCCAGCCTGAGGCAGATCGCCAAGAGCTAGTCGGGGGGCGTTGTCTTACAACCCTGCGCAATTAAAACGAAGTGCGCACTGTGAACCCAAAGCACTCGTTGTATGTCCTTGCGCGCGTTTCTTAAATCCATCCAGATGCCTCATATTAACACTAAAGATCTTTTTCCATCGAAGTTCGCCTGCGGTAAATGTTCACTCGTCTGTATGGACAACATTCACAAATATATGTTTGAAATCAGTAGAAAGACCGGGTCATCTTAAAAAAGACCATGGAAGCCCATACTCCTTCACTGCGGTCTTCTTTTGATTCACCAAAAACGTCTCATATAGTCATATATATTTCTTTAGCAATTGTTTCTCTCCATTAAAAACTCAGATAGTTCCCAGATCTTGAAATGTACTTCTCTGGGTTTGCCTGTCATGGGTTTCGAGACCCTCCCTCTCTTCATCTATCTTGGCATTCATCTTTTACTCTCTCCAGCCCAGTCCATCCACCCCGTTCACATCTTCTTCTTCCAGTTCTATTCCTCCAATTGTCCAGGTCTATTCCTCCCATTTTCCAGGTCTATTCCTCCAATTGTCCAGTTCTATCCTTCTCATTGTCTAGTTCAATCCCTCCCTTTATCCAGTTCAATCCCTCCCTTTATCCAGCTATATCCCTCCCTTTATCCAGCTCTATCCCTCCCTTTATCCAGCTCTATCCCTCCCATTATCCAGTTCTATCTCTCCCTCTCTCCAGTTCTATTACTCCCTCACTACAACCCTCTCCTTTCTGATGACCTCTTCATTACTTCATTACTGCACCTTCCTAAAATCTCCAGTTTCCCTATCCTTTCCTCCACCCCCCCACCACATCCACTCCTTACCTGGTCTTTGAGAGGGTGGTTCTCCAGGCTGTCTGGCTGTTTCTTACATTAGCCAAGTCTTTCATGGTGGCACTGTGTTGTTTGTGTGTGGTTCAGACTAAACCAGTTGAAGCCAAAGCCACTTAATTGAAGGCCTGGTACATCATGTATTACGCTAGGTACATGTAGGGTGCTTTGTATGTAGCTAACCCTCAGCCTTCCCCTCTCTTCTTCTGACTTTGTCCACCTCTCTCCCCTTCCTTACTTGTCTAATGGTAGGTTTCTTTGTAGAATGCTGAGAGATACTGTCAAACAAACCAACATTCGTCCAATAAATAGTACACAAACACACATACCCACACACACTCACACGCATACAGAAATGTTTCTACAGTGCAACAAACTAAAAATAGACCACATTACACCCAGGGGCAAAAATCTGATATCAACTTTGGAGGGGACAAGTACATGAAATGGACACCAAAAGTAGTGTTGTAATACTGTTTTAGTTGGCTCCAATGGTTTGCACACTACTGTAACTATGCAAATGCAGCTATTGTGTGTGTAAACTTTATCAACATTAAACAAACTGACTGGAATTACCTCAAATTAGCTACGGGCATTCAGTTCCTTTCAGACGGTAGACAGGAACACAATCTCCTTGCCAGCTAAGGCACACTACATACTGCAAGCTTCTCTCACTGACTCAAATTATACACTGGTTGATGTTATTGTGGCTAGCTAACAAAGTGTGAGCTGTAATTCAGTGCAGCGAAAATGAAGACTGGGGACGATTATGCACCTGTACTGGACCTGCATAATGTGCCACTACTGAGGGCTGGGGGGCCAGTGGATCAAACCATTGTGAGGCAATGGGCATAGTATGGAAAACTATGATACATGCTATGGACAAAAGTATTGGGCCACATCTCTTAATCATTGAATTCAGCTGTTTCATTACGTCCCATTGCCACAGGTGTATGAAATCAAGCACTTAGCCAGGAGAACGTTTCCTGCCTGACTGCATTGTGCCAACTGTAAATTTTGGTGGAGTAGGGATAATGCTATGTTTTTTTTTTTAGGTTGGCCTAGGCCCCTTAGTTCCACTGAAGTGAAATGTTAATGCCTTACCAACACATTTAGGAAAATACCATTTGTGGGAATTTGTCCCAACAGACACACTCCAAAATCTTGTAGAAAGCCTTCCCAAAAGAGCAGAAGCTATTATAGCTGCAAATGGAGGACCGATTCGATATTAATGCTAATGGATTTAGAATGGGATGTCATAAAATCTCTTGTAGGTGTAATGTGATGGTGTCCCCATACTGTTGTCCGTATAGTGTATAAAAGGGTGGACCATTCCTAGTTTTCCCAGAATGGGGTGGTCGTGTCACCCCCAGGATTTCCACCTCTGATAAAATTGTGGTGGGTGGGTGTGTGTGATACGGAAATACTCAGTTACATCCAGACAGTCCCAGAATGCTTTGCGCATCCTGAATGTTAAACTGCACAGCATGAAAATGGTTCCTGTACCCGTGGCTTGAAAGGCGGAACCTTGACCCAGTAAGAATCGTGTAATGCCAAACCTCTAAAAGTTCAATTTTAAATGTAAACAAAGTAGTTTTACACCTGTTGTACACTGTGATTGCTTGTGTACTTGAAGCAGTACAATAAACATTCTGTGTGTTCGGCAGCCGTCTGTTCTAAAGTCATTTGTTGGGATATTGGTCAGTTTGTGTGGGTATAGAGGTGACTTCGCTTCTTTTGTTCAGACTCGGGCTCTCTCTCTCTCTCTCTGTCGAGGTGCGAGGCGTTGGGGGGGTCAGGTGAGGAATGGGGAGGAATGGTGGGGGGGTCAGCAGAGAGAATTGTTAAGACAGGCCGACTGCTGAGTTCAGCGTGCTGTAGGAAACCAAGCCCCCAGCCTTTGTCTACCAGGTCCTTAATGCCCCCAGTCGTTTCCTGGCCCAGTCATACTGTTTGATGCACCCCGAGCATCAAACACACCCCCCGTGTGGCCATGTGTAATCATCCTGGCATTAGAGAGCAAAGAAAATAAAAGCCTGCCGATTAACCAGAGGAGATAAAAGAGAGGGTAGGGGTTGTTAAAGTTTTTTTTAACAAGGATGCTGCTGGTATTCTAATCTCACACACACTAATCTCACACACACTAGTCTCACACACACGCACATATTTGTGTCATTGTGTGACCCTCTAAAGTGTAAACGCCATCCTGACTGACAGGTTGATGAGAGCTGTATTCAGAGAGTTACTTAGGGTTTCCTCTCTGTCATGTAGGATGGAGGTGCAGAGGCACCGTGTCTTGCGATTGGTTGACTGCTCTGCTGGGTTTAGGTTCGGGGGGGGGGGGGGTTCCCGTGTGTACCGGTTGGAGCACGCCCGGCCCTCGATGTCTGCTCATCCTCGTCACTCCTTCGCCTCCTCCTTACGACACCCCTCAGCACAACACGCAGGTGCAAATCCCAAAACAAACACAACTTGGCAGCGCGGTGTCCTGTTCCCCACCAGCAGACCGAGGCACACTGGTTCTGAGCCGCCACACTTCAGTGGTTGGCCCACCATCCATTCAAGTGATATCCTGTGGATACGAATGCACTTCTTGTCGCGGTCACACAGTCCGCCGGCCCGTCTAGACCGAGTAGCAGTGGGGCGGTTAAGCTATCCGTATATTATATCCGTCGTCGTTGAGGAACATCAGCCACCCTAACCTTTTCATATCCAAATGCTCTTTCTTATCTCTTCGTGGCTCATTCTCTATGGTGCCCTGTGGTGAGAAGTACTCCACCTGTCCGCAGTTGGCAGACGGACGACATGCATCGCTGGGCATCTGGGTACGAAACGGCAGGTTTCACGTGATTTAATCCTGGTTTGAAGTCAGCTAACAGATGATGCGGTTCACAGGAACCTCCCTCATCTGAAGCGTTTCTTCCTAATATCCTCAAAGTCTTCAGAAGAGCAGCCAAAGCTGTGATTAGAATGCTGAGATGCAGTCTTACTATATCTCTCTGTCTCTCTTACACACACACACACACACACACACACGTATGTACTCATACATAAACAGAGGGTTTAATACTCCGGATTAACTTTGTCTCTCGTCTCATTTCTCTGTGATCCACCCTGCTGTCCTGTGTCTGTTCTTTTGGCTGTGCCCCCCTCCCCCCAGCGGCTGTGTATTGATGTTTGTGTATAATATTGCCTTTACTGTGTCTGGAGCTGCCGGCTTTTGTTTGTGTTCTGGACGGTATACCGGAAGGAAGTTCCTGCTTTGTTTTGGGTTAGATGGGCTGCTGGTCTGAATGTCCTTTCCCGGTTTGTAAACCTGTTAATGATTTTGTAGTTTTATAAAATATGGTAGGCCTGCTGGGATGAACCTCCCAAAGTCCTCTTTAACTCTCTGTCACCTCCCTCTTTCTCTCCTTTTCCTTGCTCTCTCCTTTTTCCTGTTTTGAACATACACTAAAGGGTTCAAAGAGGAGGAGATTGTGATAGATAGGGAGAGATATAGGGGAGGAAGCTGGGTTCTGATACCTTAGATTTCTCCTTCAAGGCTGTCCTGTCATTAGCGGCGTTGTGAGGTTTTTGAGTGGAGGAAAGGAAACGGAGAGGGAGGAGGGAGGAGAAGGACGGGTCAAGGATTGAGATATGGGCTGGTTGTCACGCTAAATGATGTGTCAACACCGTTCTGAGTGTGTGGTTGCCTCGCAGGAAGATGATGAAGAAGTTGATGATGATGGTTAATAGGCAGGAGCAGCAACAGGTAGTTTGTAGGTTGCTTCATGTGCAGCCTTGAAGGAACAAGGGATGGGATAAGGGTTGGGATTTGGAGGCCTTTATTATTGTGGGGGAAATCGAAAATTAAAGTGCTTGACGGGAAGGCGAGGCTAAGTGCTTTCAGTGCATTTAGTGGCAATGCAGCAGAAATTATGCTGTGCCGGAGAGCCTTGCTTCAGAGTCCTTGGGGGTCGAACGGTGGAGAGGAACTTCTGGTTCTGGGCCAACAGTTGTTCTCCATTTGTCCAGAATGAAAGATGGAGACAGACACATGTATACACTCACAATCAAATGGACACACACACACACACACATGCACACACACCCCACACACACACAGAGACAGAATTCAGGAATATCAATTAAGCATTCTGAGGAAAACCCTAGGATTTGCAGACTGAGATATTTTACCAGCAGCCTAGAAACCCAAACCCCATGAATCTCCCATGTCTACCCTTCTCTGTCTGTCCGTCTGTTCTGCCAGGCCGAGCCTGAATCCTGGTCCCGTGGGAGCTCCTCAAGCTGTTGCTTCTCATACGACAACAGTTGCCTTAACCACAGTTGTAGAACCCATGTCCTCCCTCCCTCCTGCTCAGCTCCTATTACCACTTTGTCTCTTTTCACACCAAGAGGCTCAGCACAAGCTGGCGGGAGCGTTGCCACTGTACACCGAGGGTTTTGAAGACAGGTCTAACCAAGTCTTGGTCCACGTCTTGCCTTAAACATTTAGTCTGAAGGAGGTTCTACATGCGCTTTTATTCCTCACCCTTTCAGATTCATCCTCGGTCACTGTGTCAGATTCATCGTTGGTCACTGAGTCCAATTCATCCTCGGTCACTGTGTCAGATTCATCGTTGGTCACTGAGTCCAATTCATCCTCAGTCACTGTGTCAGATTCATCGTTGGTCACTGAGTCCAATTCATCCTCGGTCACTGTGTCAGATTCATCGTTGGTCACTGAGTCCAATTCATCGTCGGTCACTGTGTCAGATTCATCGTTGGTCACTGAGTCCGATTCATCCTCGGTCACTAAGTTCGATTCATCCTCGGTCACTGAGTCCGATTCATCCTCGGTCACTGAGTCCGATTCATCCTCGGTCACCAAGCCAGATTCATCCTCAGTCACAGAGTGTCAGTTGTGTTAATGCAGGTGTACAGATGGTTGTCTTCTAAAAATGGTGGCAGTGGAAATTCCCGGGGGTTAATTTCACTCTTATCTCACTCTTATAATGATAACTGGGGAGGGTGACGGTGAGTTCACCAGACTGAATCGCAATGTCTGTGTGTCCATCCAGGAAAGATCGAGGCAGTGATTTTACTTTTTTCTTGCCTTCTTTCATCTCCAATCTCCAGTCCAATCTCTTTTACACAATGGTCTCTCATTCTGTCAAGGGGGAACATTGACATTCCTCACTAAACACATTTCTCCTAGTTTTTAATCTAGTTAATGGTTAACTGGCAGTGGTAGAGCTCTTCAGTAGGCCTGCTGACTGTTAGACAAACTGTGTTATGGCTTTAACTGGGCCTGACCCTTGAGGGGTCTGTTTGAAAATTAATTATTCACGGAGAGGTGGAGGAGGAGAAGAGGTGAGGTAGAAGTGGGGCTTGAGAGAAAAAGACAAATGGTGTGTGTTTTTGTGTAGATATTTGATCAAGTTGGGTGAATGTGTCTCTGTGGTGTGTTAGGTGAGAGTGAAGCCAGAGTAACATCGGGTAGCAGATCGTATGTCGTCTGCAGGGTTAGACTCCACAGGTGACTGCCACCGAGATGTGTCTTTGTGTGTCAGAGGAGTGGCTTACATCCTCTTCTAGGAATACACCAGGTCCGAAGGCCTCTGTCTCTATACCTTAGCTAATAACGCCTGTGTGAACTTGACTTTGACAGATGCAGCATAGCAGGTTTGAGTTACAGAAGTTACGGAGGAAAGACAGTTATTATTGTCCTCAGGTCAAAGCGTATTCATTGGCTTTTAACTGGTTTCTCATCTCCATGACTCCGCCCCGTCTCCTAATTTACCACTCCCACAATCGTCTTCCCATCCATTCTCATTCACCATTTTAAACTCCTGTACTGTATCCCGGTCAAATACACTGTTCTTCCTGTATGTCTTACACTCCTGTATCCCATGTCTAACACACTGTCCTCTCTGTCTTACAATTTGGTTCAGGTTGCCCTAAATCCACTTTTCCTGTGCCCTGACCCTCTCCATCTCTATGCCACAGATGTGAAAGGAGTGTCTGCCGCGTCTGTTTCTAATCACCATCACAATAGACTCACGATGACAGTGGGAGGTCTCAGATCCTGATTTAATTCTTGTTTTGAGTGACATTTCCACTAATAACTCTAATCAGGCCGGGAGGGTTTGAAACAGAGGCGATTCCCACAGATACCACAGTTAGCTGGCATGTCACCTCTCAATGTGAGTTGGCAGAGAGAACTCTCTATTTATGACGTTCTCTCCTTGTCCGGCTCTTTCTCCATATCCATGTCTTTCTATCCATCATTCCAACCCCACATCCTTCTTACTGTCCACTAACTATGGCTGTCTCACTCACTCTCTCTCTCTGTCTCTCTATCTCTGTCTGTCTCTCTGTCTCTATGTGTCTGTCTGTCAACTTTCAATCTATGACATTCTCTCTCTGTCTTTTTCTCCATATCTATGTCTTTCTTCTGGGTCCTTCCGACCCTGCATCTTTCTCTCTATCCACTAACTGTCTCTCTCTCACTCTGTGTCTCTCTCTCTGTCTCTGTTTGTTCTCACTGTCCTGTCTCCCACAGCAGAGAGACTTGTTTTGTTGTTCTTGGACAGATCTGTTTCAGCCCTTAGGGCCATTCTTCAATGGATTGGCTATTATTTTCTTTTGTGAATGGCCTTCAAAGCACAGACCTACACGTAATACCTATCATTCTTTTTCATTTGTTTCTATTTCCTTGATGCTACACAAAGTATCACATTTCAAAGTTGATCAAAGTTGAATTCATCTAACCTAGTAGAAGTAGTACATTGTATCCAAATGAATATTTAATGTCGAATCAATAGCATTCACTTGGTTATGACTCCTTAATGCTAAACGATTCACAATTACCAGTCCGTCTGATGTGTGCGATTGATAGTGATTCAACAGGCAGAGTTGTACTTACAGACTCTAAATAGATTCCTGCTTGTTGTTATGGGGGACTAAAGTCATTGTAATGCACCTTTGTCCGCCTTGGGCGGATGGATGACAGAGATCACCCTAAATTTGATTCAATCAGAAAGGAGACGAACAACACGGTCGCTAAGATCCGGTGAGCATCCGGAAAGGCCAGTTTGTTAGGTGGTCATCTGGTGTGTCTGGTGGTCGTGTGTCAGCAGTAAGATGGAGGGAGAATGAGACATGGGGAGCTGTATGGACGACTAGGGGGGGAACAGGTCACTTTACAACAGATATCCCATCACCCCCCATTACTCCCTATCAAGGCATCACCCCCGCTCCTTAACGAGGACGACAAACGATGCAGCCTTGCCTCGTCAAGTAGGGCATCATTCAGCATGTGCAGTGTGTGTGTGTGTGTGTGTACGGGGTGAACCGAGTAGCCGCGGTGGTTCTGGTTTATTTAAAGAGGACTCATACTCATTAATAAGGCTTCACAAAGGAGGAGCTGGGAAAGGTTGGAGGGAGGCCAGGCCATTGTTTTTGCACCACTGCTTCCCACTGTATGTGGCCTTGTGGTGCAGCTGCCGTAAGCTAGGTTAGGGCTGCATGCTATTGGAGTGTGTGGGATGCTATAAGAGAAATGCTCATTGGTGCTTTTGTTGGGAGCTAATGGAGCATGACGGTTTGTGGTAGAGGAGTGCTTCATGGTATACTGTATCTGATGTTCCAATGCTTTGTGCCAAAGGGCACTACGCTGCAAAGCCACCCTCCCACCCAACCTCCCTTCTCTCCGTCTCAGTACCTGTGTGATTAATGGAAGGGGAACAGTGCCACATTGTTAAGACATTCCGCAGGCTGTTGGAATGCAGGTATTAATGCAGGCTGATTACACACACAGCCAGAGAGGGGAGAGAACCGGTCCACGGAGAGAGGGAAGGAACGCGGCGGTAGAAGTGCCCTGGAAGAGGGAAAGCGGCAAGGGGAGTTGTTGATCTTGTACCAAGTGGGGCTGAATGTGCTGTGAGCCTGTTTGGGTGTGGATATGAGTGTGTGGTTGTGGAATTGTGTGGGTGGTGGTGACCCCAGGGGCCCCCAGTGTGTGTTCATCACTCAGCCGGTGGTCTTAAAAGCATGTGAACACTGATTAAGTTCAACCTGGCCTAGAGTACTACGGGATTAACAGGGTTATAAATAGGAGGCTGTGTGTGCCGGGGGGGGGGGGTGGGCTGGTTGGGTCCCTCAACGAGAGCGGTACCAGCTAGGGATGGGGCCCAACCGGAGCATCACTGAGAACCCATGGAGACGCTGGATGGTGCCTCCGTGGATACAACTACCCTCTCTCATTCAACCCCCCTTTCTCAGAGAGACTTGGGGACATATTAAACCTAACACGGCATTCAAAGAATTCAAGATGTTGTGCAAAATCTACTTGATATCCAGATAATGACAGAGTAGAGACTCTGTCATTACAACAATCCAACCATGCATTTATCTTCACTTTTTGTCTCTCCAGTCACTATATCTCTCTCTTCATCCATCCATCATGTCATATTCTTCACAATATATAGTAAATCCATGGCTCATCTGTCCTCTCCTTTACTCAGCTGGGATCCCTGTCAAAGGGACACACCCTGGTGTATTTGGCAAGCAGGGCCAGAAACCAGCCTTACCTCCCCCTTTCCAACAGGAGGTCCCTCATGCCCCCTCCCACCCCAACTGGTCCCTTCCATCTGGTGTGTGAGTCCGCTTGGCGCTGGGTGAATATGCAAACAGTTGGTCCAACGGTTCAGGCGAGTTTCAAACCCAGGCTCTCTACCCGCACAACAGGACACACCAAGCCAGCCAAATACTGTAGGCTACAGCTACCGGTACCAACTGATTACCAGTGGCGTCTACCAAACACACAATCACACCCTCTGTAGGCAACAGAAAAGGGAACGGAAGATATGCCATACGTGTCAGTGTGTTTTCTGGGGAAAGGATCTTGCCTTGTGGCTTCATATCTGCTGTTAGAAGTACATGACATACCTATCACCTGTGGCTACCAATCCTTCCATCTCTCTCTTCCTGGCTTTCTTCTTCCTTCCTTCATTCTCTATTCTCTCCATGCTTCTGTATTTCCCTCCTTTCCTCTCCTCTTTTACTCGTTCTCTCATAATTCTTTCTGTCATTCTACCTCTTGTTCGGGCAGCGTTTTGCAGGTTAGCCTATTGGTCGAGAGCGTTTGCAGGTTAGCCTACTGGTCGAGAGCGTTTGCAGGTTATCCTACTGGTCGAGAGCGTTTGCAGGTTAGCCTATTGGTCGAGAGCGTTTGCTGGTTAGCCAACTAGTTGAGAACGTTAGGCCTGTAAACGAAAGTTTGCTGACTAAAATCCTTGAGGCGGCAAGGTAAAAAACCCTGCTGTCCTGTCCCTGAGCGAGACAGCGACAGTTTGTCCAAGGTGGTCTGAGCAAGACAGGTACAGTCTGTCCCAGGTGGTCTGAGCAAGACAGGTACAGTCTGTCCAAGGTGGTCTGAGCAAGACAGGTACAGTCTGTCCCAGGTGGTCTGAGCAAGACAGGTACAGTCTGTCCCAGGTGGTCTGAGCAAGACAGGGACGGTCTGTCCCAGGTGGTCTGAGCAAGACAGGTACAGTCTGTCCAAGGTGGTCTGAGCAAGACAGGGACGGTCTGTCCCAGGTGGTCTGAGCAAGACAGGTACAGTCTGTCCCAGGTGGTCTGAGCAAGACAGGTACAGTCTGTCCAAGGTGGTCTGAGCAAGACAGGTACAGTCTGTCCCAGGTGGTCTGAGCAAGACGGGTACAGTCTGTCCCAGGTGGTCTGAGCAAGACAGGTACAGTCTGTCCCAGGTGGTCTGAGCAAGACAGGTACGGTCTGTCCCAGGTGGTCTGAGCAAGACAGGTACGGTCTGTCCCAGGTGGTTGCTGTAGATTAGAACGTGTTCTGGTAAAACCGTGGTGGTAGATTGAGGCCCGGGGTAGGTCGCCGGAATGGAGAGAACGAAGGAGACAGCTGGACAAACGAGTGCTGTAGATCAGGTTTCAAACATTCAGTGACAAGACCATCTACACCACTCTGCTTCTCTCTCTCTCTCTCTATTTGTCTCTACTCATAGCTAACTCTTCTCATACTCCACTTCTCTGGTATTCTCTATTTTCTTCTCCCTCTGGCTATAACACTCCCTTCTCTCTCCACCCTCTCCTTCCCCTCTCTCACATTTCAATGTGTAGCAGCGGTGGATTATGAGTCAGTTGACTTGCAGTGGGCAGCCAGAGCCACACTGCGAACTTCAAACAATAACCTGATGATATTCGGTGTCTCCTCTCTTCCCAGCTGGAACCAAAGCAGCTGGGTCCATACACATCTTGGTCTGTGACAGTAGTTCAGAACGTTTACTGGCAAGAAAACTGTAACCGTAAATTAAGCGAGAATAGTATTTCAATAGGCCTCAGACGGCACGTCCGTATTTGCCACCCTAATGTGAACACTGCATTAACCGAAGCTGTAACGACTGTGTCGCTAGGTGCCTCACATCTTCATGAGGCTGAGGGAGAACACCAGCTTCTCAGGAATCTTATCGTTTAGTCATGGAAAGATTGTTAGGCACCGGGAGGGACTGAAAGCTTCTGCCCATCGTTCCCCCACACTCTAATACCTGTCTATCTCTCCTTTCCTCACAGAATTTACCAGATGGTCTCTCCTTGGGTTCCCCCTCCCCTCGTGTCAGACCTTCTCTCAGGCCCTGTACCTGTCGGGACAAGTGTTCCCCCTTTGCCTCTCCCCCTTTAAACCTTCCCTCCCCCCAAGTATCTGAGGCTCGCTGGGTCTTTCTGTACTAGGTTCATTTATGAATGGGGCCTGTGCCTCTGAATAATGAATGTATTGAATCAACGGGAGGCTTGGCTGTCTGCCTTTGACTGGCCTAATTGAAACAAGTCCAGTGGTGTTCTGTCTGCTTTTATCTCCCTTAACACTCAGCTAGTAATATAATCTGATGACCGGCACTTCTGATCTTGAACGTTAGTGAAGTCAGATATCTGACATGTGAAGGATCTCTCCTTAGAATGGTCTCTCTTAATTTGCGGCCGTACTCATCTTTTATATTTTTAGCATCTAAACTGTTCCAGTTATTTGATGGGTGTTCTGTTCCCCTTTCTGTACATTTCCCGAACTTTTCTGTTGCCGTAGGAAATAAGGTAGGGACATGCCATCCTTCACACTCCCTCACTTACAACCTCCCAATCACACTATAACAAATATGCAAGAAATATTTAAATACCATCTTGGATGTATTTATGCAGTTGAAAACATGCGCAAACATGACCATTGCCTGGTGAAACTATATCTTGTTGCTCTAGATGAAAAAGGCTAGATAGTTGACAAAGTTGCATTTTAGTTCATTATATATTTATGTATTTTCACTAATGGAAGTTTGTTCTCTATAGAACAACAAGTGACTATTGTCAAATGGATTGTAATCAAGCCATAGAATTTTTCAGTTGAATTTATACCATTAGCTAGCCCATCTATAACAGCACACAGCGTTCCAAAATGTTTTACCGTTATTAGAAACATTAACAGCTCATTACATCAAATTAACAGCAAATAGTGTTATTTTACAAAGACCAAAACAAAATGATGTTCCATAGCTACAGTGTTTTGAGGAAGAATGGGCAAATTGTCCTCACTTGGACTGTAGGAAAGTAGCATGCTAACAATATAGCAGAGCCAGCCAGTCCCACTTCAAAAATAAATGAAGGGCAATGGGGTTGGAGGTAACCAGTGTAGCATGTTCCTGTGCAGCACATGATGTTGAATATATTTTTAAACCAAAGGCTAGCTAGCTAACTAGCTGTTGCTAAGTTACCTAACATTCACAAATTCTCCTACTGCCAGCTGCTCCCATGCAGGCAGCGGATCAAAAGGAGCTATTGTTAAGAAAATGTGCTGAGGGGCAGGCAGACAGATTTTTTTGTACAATATCTGGGTGGTATGATTACAATTCAACAAAGAAATCTGTTTGTGTCATTGAGAATTAGACGCGTTCATCTAAATAAAACTATTGTTGTGTAAAAACCCATATGCATGTTGAAAAGCACAGGACATTGTGTAATGTTGGTGTTTGACCACTCAGATTATGCCAACTTTGCGCAGAGTTTGTGGACAGAACAAGGCACAGAAGCTGAATCTGAAGCGTAATGTGTCTTTTTCTTTTTTTTTAAGTCTGAGAATAGAAGGACCAAACATTCAAGTTAAACCACCACCCTCCAATCCTTCTCTCTCTGCCTCTTTAATGTCTGCCTCCATGGTATGTGCTCACATGATTAAAGTGAAAAGCTCTTTCTCTTGGATAATGATATGTTGCTAATCTATAGTCCCTCATACATGTTTTCCTATTTTAATCAACCACCCCTTACTAAAATTCTCCACTACTTGTCATTGACGGGAAACATTTTTTGACCTCCAACATCACTGACATGTCTGAAACACGAGCGACACATTCATGTTTAGGTCTCAGTAATTGCAATGAGAATCAGTGGTACAAGGGACTGCTGAATGTGACGGGTGACTGTTTACATCACCCGTTTACATTTTTACATCCAACACCAATCTCGCAAAAGTTTTGTTTGAATGAAACTATTGTAGTATAAAAATGGTCTGAGATAATAGTCCGGCCCACCCTCCATCTGCTCCTTTTAACTCCTCACATTGCAAGAAGGCTTAAGGAGGGGAAGTGTGTTGGTGCCAGGATGGTAGTGTTGCTGATAGTTGAAGACTCAGCGCTCCGTCCTAACCCTTGACGTATACCATCTTGCCCTACACAATCTCTTTCAAGCCTTTTCACACACACGCACAAACACTCACACATTTCCTGGGTAAACCAAATTCGGGGGGGATTTTTGTCCCTATCTCTACATTATAGTACAACTTGTTGACACACATTCACACATCTTGTGCTGCTCTGCTCCCAGTGCTAACAGCCTTCAGGTCAGCCTCCCTTCTGCCACCATTGTTTTAACACCCATTTCACTAAAGTGGCAGTGTATCCGTCTTTTCTTGGCACTGTTATTTTTTAGATGCAGAATTTAGATGCAGATCTCATTCTGTGTTTTATTCTCTGTTCTCTCTACACTCTGGTGGCTGGTTGTAGCTTACCATAACTATCCATATTTTGGAGCATCTGAGTTTAAACGGCTGAAATAAAAACCTGCAGCTATTTGGACCAACAACATAAACAGCCAGTAACCAAGGAGGCAGGCAGTCCTGTTCTTTAGCTTGGGCAACTATATGACAAGTAGCAATAGGCATTTAAAAATGCACGCAGGAAATATAGTCATTGAAAGCAAAGGACTATAAGCGTGCTGAAAGGCACAGAAACTACAGATGTTTGTCGGTGTTTGCAGAATATGCCAACTGTGTGCCGGGAGTGTGGTCAGAATAATGCACAGCAGCTTTGGTGTCTGTAGTGAAATGTATCCTTTGTTTTCTATGGTCCGAGGATAGAAGGGACAAAACATTTAAGTTACACCACCTCCTTCCACCTCCTCTGTTCTCTATCCGACTCTTCAGTCTGCCTCCCTGTTATGTGCTCACATGACTGCAGTGACACACAAGCAGTTCTCTCTTTCTGTTGGGTTGTGGTATGTCGCTACGTACCATTATCCAATAGATAATGAATGATATGTAGCGTTATCTGTAGTTTCGCGTGCCAACTCTGACGTTCTTATCAGTGTTGGTAATCCGTGTTTTTATCACTTCAGACTACAAATCTTTGTCAGTCTGACCGCTCTTTTACCTTCTTTTCTTCAAAACCAAAGCAACAAGAGTTGTGTACAACACATCACCAATTAACAATAACCGTGGAAAAAAAGATTTGCCTACCCGTCCCATGTGAATAAGGCCTGCCTTAAAACTCTTTAACAAAGCTGGTAGAATTCATACACATGTATTTACATAAAACCAAACGATGCTACTAACATTTCTTGTGTAAGTTAATTGGCTTTCAGCATTGACTTAAAAAAATATATTTCCTTTAGCTTAAATTGTTTGCCCAATATAATATATTTGTTCTGGCATTTTCATGCTTTTTGTTATTTGACAGGACGGTGGGGGGAGGTTGACAGGGGAAATAAAAGTGAGCTTTTGCTAAAAAAGCAGTGGTCCAGTGCATACATGTGCACTGGGGGTAGCAACAGGAATGCTACTTTGCCCTAGGCCCCTACCGGAGATTCACTCACAGTTATGGGAGGATGTGGCCTCGGGTAGTCTAGCAGTCTAAGTCACCACCTCCGGTGCCTCAACATGGGTTCAAACCTGGACCACTACTCTTTCAGCAATAACTCCCTCCTTTATCTTTCTACACTTTCTTGTCTAGGCATGAAAAGGCCTGAAAATATTTTAAATAGTAACCTCATCTCATATCTCCAGATTGCAGGAGGTAGCAGGTGTCGTATGTTTGCGTAGGAATAAGTGCATTCAGATGTGTGTGTACGATATCAATTTGTCTGTGTATACAAGTGTGTGTGTGTGTGTGTGTGTGTGATCAAGAACAATACCATCTAAGAGTCCTCACACTGCAGTTCACTGATAGCCCGTCCCCTTGACTCCCTAGTGGAGGACAATGGTCATCCAGTTAAACACTCGTAACTCAGCTTGTTATCCAGCTCTGCCCTGGTGTGTGATAGGTCAGTGGAGGAGGTGAACATCTGGACAGCTAATAAAACCACAGACATTTTGATGATGTCTCCCTAAAGTGCTTATCTTCTAGAAGTAAATTCAGTGAATTTACGTTGGAAAAGGGGTGTGTGAGATGGAGAAAACGCGATGGAGGGAAATTTAATGTGTTAATAAGAATTTGGGAATGTAGGAGGAAACATGTCCATCTAGAACACACAGGAGGAAACACCTTCGGAGGGGATTCTTACAGAAACAGGAAGTGGAAACTGTTTTTCAAGCCTTAGGAATGTCCATGATCTAAGGGGTTAATACAAGTGTGTTTGGTCGTGGAGGTGGAACATGCTTTTGAGGCTGTGCTACTGTAAAAACTCTTGTAGATATGTGCCCTTTTCCATTGATATTTACTGTCCTTTGTCTCACCTTTACCTTCACTCATTCCCAGTTTCTCTTTCAACAATCACTTTTTCACCTAATTATGCATATGTATGTTGTCAATAAGAAGAAGTGCTTGTTTAAATTACGCTTCATCGACGAGGACCTGAGACGCCAGATTGTTTTGCTGTGTAACCAGATATCGATAGTTTGAGCCTCCTCGGAGTCTGGGATTGATGGCCTCCGTCCTTCCTGGTCCAACGCCACCATGCTGGTGTATATTATAATGCTATGGAAATGGTTATGCAAACCAAGAATACGTAGTGTTTTATTCTCTCTCTCGTAATGTAAACAAGCTCTACATTAATGTTTTACACTAGCGAGTCCAGTCCATGTGTCACACAGACCCCCCAGTGTGTGTTTCATCCTCCTGCTGTGTCTGACGGTGTGATTAGGGAACTTCTCCACTACGCTCTATCCAACGCATGCTTCCCCGCCCTCTACTCTCTTTCCCCCTCGCCCCTCTGGTCTGTCTCCTCTCTCTCTGTCTGTCGTCTTTCGAAAACCTGGTCTGGACAGGTTGGGACGTGTGCTGTTTTGTCTTTGTGGGATTTTACACATTCCAGATAACATCAGGACTGAGGTTATCCCATCAGACAGATCGGCAGGCAGACAGAATGTCGACAGTGATGGAAAAGCCTTAAGGGCAGGGTTACAGCCACACTTCCGTTTAAGTCACACGTACCTCTAAATGGTCTCTTAATTTTCAAGTTTTAGATTAAATTTTGGCACTGTAAACTATTCTCTAGTGTATTTGATTGAATTTTAATGAATGACCTCAATTAGTGATTCATTTTCAAATATGATCCTTCTTTAGTTTTTAACTCTTTATTAATTACAGTTAAGAATCACAATAGTTATATATAGTTAAATGCTTACAGTACATTATATATTTTGCTTATATTTCTTCTTTCTTTGTTATCTCTAGTTTGTCCTGTGTTGTATTGTATGTAGTATATATTAACCCTGAGTGTGTCTCTCCTACAGGGTCACTGTTACCCCTTGTTCTTTGATGTCAGAGCACAATGAAAACCCTCCATCTCCAGTGGGACCCCCAGACCCATAATGCCATGCGATCAATAATAATGTGTGATCTGTGGCCTCTGTGGTATTCCAATCTGGCCCTGACTGACCTGACCCCACCCAGGACCCCCTCTTCCCCCTCCCCCCTCTATATCCCAATAATCTTTCTATCCAGCCATGACAATTACGTCCCTGTCTGTCACCGTGGTAACATTCTACTACCCCCCCCCCCCCTTCCCCTGTGCTGTAACCCCCCGCTCCTCCCATGGAAACAGAGGGACGGGGACGGGGGGCTTGGGTACTGTCAACTGGTTATGTGTGAATATGTTGTCTGGACACCTCCCCTCCACTTGGACCCTGGCTTCTAGACAGGTAGATGACAGGGGAGGACAGGTGTGTCATCATGGGTCAGAGTTGGCAGGAATGCCAGGGAGGTTAACACAGGGGGGACTCAGGAGACCGTGTGTGTTTCGGTATGTAGCTATGTGTGCTCTACATTGTCAGCATGCCACCCTGTCCATGAGCAGACTGATGGCAGATGTTTGTGTTTGTCACACACACACACACAAACACGCACACACATACCAAAGCCTTTATCTATTGGGCCTTTCCATGTATGTCCTCTGTCATGCTGCCTGTCTTGAAGTGTCACCGGAGTGCATGGAGACATGTCTACTGGGAGTGTGTCACTCTAGGTTTGTGTAGGTTTGTGCATGTTGGGACATACCAGCCTTGCAGCATTACAACGTCAACGACATAACAGCGTATGTTACGTGGATGACAAATTAGGTGCAATTGAACAGCGCTTATGTGTGTCTCATATCCAACATTGTTGTGTTTGAGGTTATCAGATGGTCTCCTCAGCTTAGAAGCATTAGCTACCGAGAGAGTAAGTCATGATAGTCTACTAATGAGAGAAACTACGGAGAGTAGTTAATGAGTGTTCCTCTGAGAGTAACTACTGAGAGTGTACTACTGTCAGACTGCCATGTGGTCAGTGCTGTACAATCTAATTAGTCTGTGTGGTTCCTTCTCAACCCAGGCAGAATAACCTCTCGGCCAGCCTTCATTTCATATCTTGCCAAACTCAGTCAAAGCATATTGTGGAGGCCTTGGCAGTGGAAGCTAGAGAGAGAACACAGGAGGTTATTTGAGTGGTAGACGGGTCATTTTCAGTTGTTGTGGGGCTGAGGGCTGAGGGCTTGACTGAGATGTGGAGCGAAAAAGAGAATCACCAAGGGTCGTTAGAAAGAAAGAGGGGGCCAAGTGGAATGTGGGGGGTTATGTACGTGTTCTTCAACTCGAGATCTACAGTACTATTGTTCTCTACACCAGATCTTTTCGATGGCAGTCAGTTAGGTGATGTCCAACCGAAATAACAAGTCGTTGGATCGTCTTTAACCAATCAACGAATCAACGGCAACGATGATGCCTTACCCACGTGTGTCCTGGATCTGGCCCAATACATCTCTGGGACTAATCATACAAACCACATCAATACCTGCAACCAGGCAGTTGGTTTATTCCTTTTCGCAAGTGAGATTGTCCTTTAGTTCCGATCCTCAGGAAACACTGCCAGCAACACTAAAGTCTCTGGACTAGGATGGTGTGAGGAGTTCAGGAGCCAGGCAAATGCATTTTTTGCTTTATATTTTTACTTAATGCTACGGCGTAGGAACCTTGTGCCTCTTCAGAGGAATTTCACTGCTCGGAACGACACTGTTATTTAGTGCATTTGACAATTTGACTCTAGGATTAGGTGGACAATTAGATGAGTAGATCTTTTCCAGGGATCTACGCCTCTTCTGTTCAACCTGTGACCTGACCAGTTTACACACCTTAATGGCAGACTGTCTCGTAGTACTCCAGACAGTACTCTGTGAACCTGTGTGTGTCTATTGTGTCTCCTTGTGTGTGTGTGTGTCTTTGTGGGTTTATGACTGCCCGCGTCTTTGTGTGTATCGATGTGTGACTCGTTACCCCCCACTTACGAAAGTTCATCCAAGCATTATAAGTTAATCCGCCATAATAGGGAAAAGAGAGAACAGAAGGAAGGGAGGGAAAATATGGGGGAGCAAGAAGGTGGTGTGTGTGTGTGTGTGTAAGAGAGAGAGAGACTGTACTCTTACATGAGAGTGTGTGGGGGGAGGGTGAAGTGAAGGTGTAAGGATTTAAGGAGAGGAAGAGGATTATTCTATGTTTTGGGAACGTGTGTGCAGATAACCCCAACATAAAGTTCATGTTGTTTGGGTGACGTATAGTCCCTGACCACCTTCAGTCGTTATCAAAAATCTACACTAAATAAGATGCCTATCATGGATTTAGGACAGAGGACTACGAGACAAAAGGTGGCCTTGATTTCTAAATAAAGAGGGTTTCTCAGAGGGTTATTGTTGTGGTGGACGGTTAGGCGCAAGGCACTTGAATACATGCATCTGTTTTAAACAACCGGAATGTTTGACATCTGGTGTAGATGACGTGTTGATGGTTAGTAGTGCCTTATTTCCTGCTACACTCACAAGGTGATCTTGTTTCCCGTATCTCTCTGGCCTCATCCTACCTCTACAGGTTGACACTGTCAACGCTGTTGCTGCCTGTTTGTCTAACCGAGGGAAGGAGTGGACAAAAACAATGGAGGAGGGAGCGGGAGAAAACGAGGCAAGGCGAGGGAACGCGGGGTGGGGATGTAGGGGGTGGGGGTGTAGCGGGTGGGGGAGTAGGGGTGGGGGAGTAGCGGGTGACGGCAGGTGCCAGAGTAATTGCGTTTGTGATGGTGTAGCAGAGAAGGCAGCCGTACGTTGACTTCACCATCCAGGACGGAGGCCCCTCTTTGCCTCTCCTCCATCCCGTAAGAGCTCTCCCT
>JACXGK010000757.1:59726-78256 GCA_016801125.1 Novumbra hubbsi
AACACACCACCACACACTTTTCTCCCTAACACACCACCACACACTTTTCTCCCTAACACACCACCACACACTTTTCTCCCTAACACACCACCACACATTTTTCTCCCTAACACACCACCACACACTTTTCTCCCTAACACACCACCACACACTTTTCTCCCTAACACACCACCACACACATTTCTCCCTCACACACCACCACACACTTTTCTCCTCAACACACCACCACACACTTTTCTCCTCAACACACCACCACACAATTTTCTCCTGTTCATGCCCTCCTTATTGTTAGTCTCTCCATCTCCACGTTTCCTCTCCCTTTATCTCCCCCTCACACCAGGGATTTACCAGTCGGCTGAGCATGGCCTGTTAAAAAGGAGCGATAGATAAACGTGTTCTCCATTGGGCCTGTTATCTCAGCGTGGTCACACTGGCTTTTCATGCCCTGTGGTTTGGCCCCCTAAAGGAGTATGCTATCACTGTTCTAATACCGTTAAACAGAGGCCACTCTTATTTCACCTACGATACAAACATGGACAATTCCGTATAATTGATATCTGTCCACACCATATCCAAGCCTATTGGCTGATTGCAAACTCATTTTTATATTGTGTTCACATCACCCCCTTTCCCCCAAGCCATGTCCCAGGTGGCTTATAGAGCCGGTCTGAAGTCTAGAGAGAACCAGAAACCTGAATAATCTCTCTCTCTCTATCTATCTAGTGCCAAAGCCTCATTAGAACTGAAGAATTCTATCTAAATGAGTCTGGGACTTGGGACTTCTACATTTATTCCATTGTACAGAACCAAGTATGATGAAAATACTCCTGAATGTAGATTGGACCCATGGCTGAGGTAACAGCGGTACAGCAGAATTTGTCGGTTAGATTGAGGAAGTGACAGCAGGGTCACAGCACCAGGTTGTTTACTCCGGCAACGTCAGTAGGCTCTTGCTGTTTACCCCGGGCTACTCACGGTATGTGGAAATAGCCTCCCGGGGGAATTGCCTTTGTCCCACCAACAAATCACCTGAGTGTGACACTGAGGGAACCGTATAATGGAGGTGCAGAGCGGAGGTGGGAGAACAGGGGCAGGAAGACGTGTTTACAGGGTCACGTACAGTGGGGAGAACAAGTATTTGATACCCTGCCGATTTTGCAGGTTTTCCTACTTACAAAGCATGTAGAGGTCTGTCATTTTTATCATAGGTACACTTCAACTGTGAGAGACGGAATTTACCTACCAACCAGTAAGAATTCCGTCTCTCACAGACCTGTTAGGTTTTCTTTAAGAAGCCCTCATGTTTTCCACTCATTACCTGTATTAACTGTACCTGTTTGAACTCGTTATCTGTAGAAAAGACACCTGTCCACACACTCAATCAAACAGACTCTCCACAATGGCCAAGACCAGAGAGCTGTGTAAGGACATCAGGGATAAAATTGTAGACCTGCACAAGGCTGGGATGGGCTACAGGACAATAGGCAAGCAGCTTGGTGAGAAGGCAACAACTGTTGGCGCAATAATCAGAAAATGGAAGAAGTTCAAGATGACGGTCAATCACCCAGTCTGAAGTAGAAGATGGGAAGCTCTCCCACTCAGAAGTAGAAGATGGGAAGGTCTCCACACTGGAAGCCTAAGAGGGTACAGCGAGCCATACAAGCTAGAACCGCCACCGGGCTTATGCATGCCTATAACAGCATTATAGCAGCATTATATTTGTCATCCACTGGACCATCGCCCAGACAATTGTAGTTTTACTCTCTGAAGCATGTCTATGTCTAGGTATCCCATTTCCCTGGCTACTGGGCTATAGTACATTAGAGACACACAACTCACTCTAGTAATTACTGAATTTAGAGCCAAATAGGCTCCTCTATTAAAGCTAAATATGTTGGGTGGGGGAAACCGATGAAGAGATGGCATAGAGAATTCAGTCAACAGGCATACAGAAAGGAAAGGACAGAGAGATAGAATGAGAGGGAGGGTGAAGGGTGAAAGGTGATTAAGAAGGAATGAAAGAGGGAGGGGAATGGAAGGTATGACAGAAGGAGGGAGAGAGGGAGGGAGGGGGAGGGGAAAGAGAAGGAATGACAGGGGGAGAGGGAGGGGAAAGATAATGTATGATAGAAGGAGGGAGAGAGGGAGAGAGGGAGTGGAAAGGGAATGTATGACAGAAGGAGGGAGAAAGAGAGTGGAAAAGGAAGGTATGACAGAAGGAGGGAAAGAGAGAGGGAGGGAAGGAGGGGGTGGGGAAAGGGAAGGGATGACCAAGGGAGAGAGGGAGGGGAGGGAGGGGAAAAAGGAATGACAGGGGGAGGCGGGGAGGAGGAATGACAGGGGGAGAGGGGGAGGAGGAATGACAGGGGGAGAGGGGGAGGAGAAATGACAGAGGGAGAGAGGGCAGCAAGCACTTTGCTGTAACCCTTTTAGTGAGATTAGTTGCAGTCTTAATGTCTCTCTCACAGATCCACTATTCATCTTCTGACTCAGCCCTTCTCACTCTCTCTCTCTCTCTCTCTCTCTCTTGCTCTCTCCATTTCTCTCTCAATACTTCCTGAGATGCCCCTGCAATATTGTTTTTAACCCTCCCAACTAACCAGACGAGGTGTCCTGACTTCTACAGAGGACTTTATACTGCATCCCACTCGCCCCCTCTTTGTCTTGTACTCTCCCTCTCTCTCTAATACATTCAGTTCATTTTGTGCCCATATTTCTGCACCCATTACTGGACATTAGCAGCAGCATATGCAAGCAGATTGCTTCTGCTAAACAATGCATATCATTTCAGCACATTATGGCAACTCATTTCCCAGAGAGGACAGCGGCTTGCATAGGAGAACCGAGGCACCCTTTCTGCCTTTCTCAGCTTCTCTGTAAGGTCCGTCTCTGCCAGGATCTCACTTTCTCCTCCTTTCTCCTCGTCTGTCTGTCCTCACCTCCTTCTAACGCCCCTTGCATCTTTCCCAATTCAAGCCCTCATCTGTCTGCATTTCCTCCGTACTGTACCAGCTACTCCTGCACCAGCCCGTTCAGATGAACCCCCCTCACCCCATTCCTCCTCTCTTGGTCTCTCTTCCAAATTTCATTTTTGCCCTTGGCTTCCTTTCATGGGGAAAGAAAGAAATGGTAAAAATGCAGGGAAAGAAGACCGGTTTCTTAATTGGAGTGCCTGGGGTAATGGAGGGAGAGGAGGAGCAGGAGGAGGCAGGAGAGAAAGGGGCAGAGTGGGGCAGATTGGGGCCCCAAACATTAAATATTAACACCTTTTCTCATCCATGTCTCTGTAGTGACACCCACTGATTGGGTTCCCCTCTAACTCACTCTCTCAACTCAATGTTTAAAGAACATACACACAAAAGACACACACACACACATATAAACACACAGACCCTCAAATTGAGTTCCTCTTAAAATGGCTCTGGGTACCAGGAGACAGAGAGCTTCCAGTAATTGGTCATCTGTCCTCTGCTTTGTGTTTCTTTGATGGGGACTGTAATGAAATTCAACTTTAGATTTTTTTCCAATTCCAAATGTCATCTACGGTTTGGGTTGTCATGCTCACGGTTTTTCTTTGTTATAGCACACAGCAGCACACGGCAGCTCAGCACACGGCAGCTCAGCACACGGCAGCTCAGTACACGGCAGCTCAGTACACGGCAGCTCAGTACACGTCAGCTCAGTACACGGCAGCTCAGTACACGGCAGCTCAATACACGACAGTACACGGCAGCTCAGTACACGGCAGCTCAATACACGACAGTACACGGCAGCTCAGTACACAGCAGTACACGGCAGCTCAGTACACGACAGCTCAGTACACAGCAGTACACGGCAGCTCAGCACACGGCAGTACATGGCAGCTCAATACACGACAGCTCAGTACACAGCAGTACACGGCAGCTCAGTACACGGCAGCTCAGTACACGACAGCTCAGTACACAGCAGTACACGGCAGCTCAGTACACGGCAGTACATGGCAGCTCAATACACGACAGCTCAGTACACAGCAGTACACGGCAGCTCAATACACGACAGCTCAATACACGACAGCTCAGTACACAGCAGTACACGGCAGCACAGTCTTGTTGGATGGACATTGTACACATACATAAAACATATTCTATCAAAGATAGTACCTTTTTTAACAACCAAGCTGGTATTGTCTATAAGCTGTTCTATTTTACATAATAAAATAAATTGGTAATAAATCACAGACAATATACATCCAAATATTTAACTTTGTTTTGATTTATACATATACACATGAGTTATACACGTATGAGTTATCCAGTTTGGGTAATACAGTTGGCGTTGTACACATATTAGTTATACAGTTTGAGTTATCATCCATAGAAATCTGAAGTTCAAACATACCATGTAAGATCACAAAAATGAATCCTTGATGATGACAGGCCATTGTGTTTTGTAAAGTAATGTTAATCAGCTAGCTACCTAGCAGTACCCAATCCGTTTAGAAAACTTGCAGAGGGCAGGGTAGGGACTGGGTCAAAGCTGGAAGTATTGTCTCAACAAAGTTGTAGTCTTTTTGAAATGCTTACACCTTGTACTTTTTTCAATATATCTGTTGAACAAATCACCACCTCTATTCCCACTCATCTCCACCTTTCTTTCCCTGTCTTTCCCTTTCTACCCCCTGTTGCCAATGTATAGCCGGAAATGCCAAAACAAACCTCCCTCAAATGGGTTTGACTCTTGACCCCGTCACTAAGACAACAGTAGTGGCGAGTCAGAATATCTTGTGAGACAAAAGGTCTGTGCTGACCTTGTATCCCACTTCACCTTCTTTGTCCAAGGCCTTTAAACTCTGTCCCAGAGCCCTAAAGAGAGACAGAGAGCATCTGAGACCGATTTATCTAGAAGCCAGAACACGGCAGTGTAATGCCCATAATAGACCAATATAAAGACCAACACGTACAGCGTTTGTGACATTCCAGATTCAGAGACTTTAGTGACAACCATGCCGTTAGCTAGTTGTATTATGGATATTAAAGGTGTGTGTTGAGTTGTTCCTGCAGTTGTTCTGTACATAACAGACATTCATTTGAGTCACCTGGAGAGCATCAGGTTATATCTTCTGAATCATCACACAAAACCCGCCCAGCCCACCCAGACCGGTCAAAAAGAAGCTGTGTGTCCAAACGATTGGTGACCAAGCCCTTGGAGGTAAATGTCCTGAGCCCTCAAATTGAGCATTGGCGTCGGCCATAAGTTCTGGTAATGTCCGGTGGCAGCAGAGTTCTGGAATCAAATTTTGAGTGGTTTGTTGGTCGTGGTAACTCTGTTAGGATGAACATACAGAAAATACTGATTGGGTGTGTAAGCATAAGGTAGCTTAGCACTGTATTTGTAACAACATGTATGTTGCGGGCTGTAGTATTGTTTTCTAGGGTGCTCACTGGAGGTCAAGCACGGGAGGAACTGGCATCCAATGACTTATGACAGGCTTATGTATGACTTATGACAGGCTTATGTATGCAGACAGGCTTGTCTATGTCCCCCCTTGAGTCCGGCATGCCACCAATTCGCTGCTGCATATCTTTGTCCCGGGTTTGGGTCACTGTGTCCACTTGGGATCGCAGTGATGTGGTTGGCGCGTTCCATGATCGTCTTGGGTTTCAACGTGGGTGTGTATCTGTGTGAGGTGGGTTAATGAGACCAAAAATGACTTGATATAATGCTAATATAGATTGTGTACATTTAGATAATATCTACAAATATAGTTTGTTCACTGACAGATAATGTCTGCTATTATAGATTGTTTACATATTCTCTTCAGAGTTCTCTTTAGAGTCGAGGACCTTCTTGTTCTCTTTAGAGTCTAGGACCTTCATGTTCTCTTCAGGGTCTAGGACCTTTATGTTCTCTTCAGAGTCTAGGACCTTTATGTACTCTTCAGAGTCTAGGACCTTTATGTTCTCTTCAGAGTCTAGGACCTTCATGTTTTTATACCTTTGTGGGGATCCATAAATCCAATCCCTAATCTTAACCCTAACCAAAACACTCACTGGAAATCACATTTTCCCTGGCGGGGACCTTAGGTCTCAACGTGTACACCTAGACATGGATAACAAAACACGCATGTCCTCATCCAATACAACATAAGCCAAACAGCTGTAATATTAAACTTGATAACATCTAATATGTTTCAGTCCATGACTGAAGAGGGTCTATAGACGGGAGCTGTGCGGTTCTTATGTTACGTCAGTTGGTTCCTGCCAGTATCATTGCATTTATTAGAGCATCATTTCCTGTTACAATGTCACTCATGTCTATGAAAGAACCAGTTATAATACATTTGGTAACGTCTTTTCCTGGGAAACACAATCTGTTAAGTTAAAGTTTCAACCGAGATTTCTCTCTGCTTATAGTGTCTTGTGAAAACATACCGTAAATCTGGATTGAGGTACCTCAGTGGATTTAAAACCTTTAGTTGAGTATTGGGTGTCGTGGTACCCCCCCCCCCTTCCCATAACTCAGCAGCAGGTGATCCATTGTGTGTTCCAGTCCAGACAGCGACGTCCTTCATAGTGACTGTCTCCGTTGACTTAACTATCTGACCAGCAACTCAAAGGTTGCTAGATTACATTCCAGAGATGTTCTTTTGTCCCTAAGGTCATTGCTCTAAAGGAGACTAAGTTAACTTACCAAGTAAAAAGTGAGTACATTTAGAAACCACAACCTGACTACCTCCTTCTTCCTGAAACCCAAATAGTTCTCCAATGGACCCAAAAGGTGGTTGTCACTCCTCATCCTTCATTCTCTCTGAAGTCCTCCATCACAATCCCACCTCCATCCCATCGTCTCACTGCCTCTACACTCGTTCAGACTACCTCAGGGGTAAATGTCAGAGCTTATCATTAGCATCTGATACGTATCAATGGGTTTCCCCAAAGGGCACCACTTAACTTGACATCACAGCACTAAAGCCCGAGAAGCGGATACCTGCTTAATATTAAAGAGATTTTAATGACAATGCACTCGACCCATAGAACATATTTTCCAACTTTGTCTCTTCTCTCAGCCCATATCAGTCAGCTTGTTTCCTGTCTCCGTTAAATGAACCTTTTACCCCCTATCTCCCTTTCCTCTATTCTTCCCCCCTCTGTTTATCTCTGTCTTTGTATTTGAGCGTGTGCGTATGTGTAAGTGTGTGTATTTGTGAGCATGTGTATGTGTGTGTGTGCCAGCAGCTGCGGTTCCTGAGTTGCACCTGTTCATGTCTCATCATGGGTGTGATGACAGATACCAGGCCTTACATGGACCAACCCCGACTCTAGAGCCTGACCCACCCCACCCCACACACACGCAGCTCAGCAGAGATGGTTGGCCCTCTATCCCAAATATCAGAGTGACCACTGAAAAGAGCCCGCTGGTTGACATATAACATACAGCATACATAATGTCAGCTGACAGTAGTGCTGCTACCATTGACACCCAAGCTTTGTGGTACATTTTTAACTTGGTTTAATTAATGAACACGTGGAGAGGAACTTGTAGACCAAGTGGTTTTCAGAGTCTCAGTCCTAGACCATCTGGTGTCCGTGTAAATGTCCCAGTCCTAGACCCCCTGGTGTCTGTGTCAGTGTAAATGTCCCAGTCCTAGTCCCTCTATGTCAGCGTAAATGTCCCAGTCCTAGACCCCCTGGTGTCAGTGTAAATGTCCCAGTCCTAGACCCTCTATGTCAGCGTAAATGTCCCAGTCCTAGACCCCCTGGTGTCAGTGTAAATGTCCCAGTCCTAGACCCTCTATGTCAGCGTAAATGTCCCATTCCTAGACCCCCTGGTGTCTGTGTCAATGTAAATGTCCCAGTCCTAGACCCTCTGTCTCAGTGTAAATGTCCCAGTCCTAGACCCCCTGGTGTCAGTGTAAATGTCCCAGTCCTAGACCCTCTATGTCAGCGTAAATGTCCCATTCCTAGACCCCCTGGTGTCTGTGTCAATGTAAATGTCCCAGTCCTAGACCCTCTGTCTCAGTGTAAATGTCCCAGTCCTAGACCCTCTGTCTCAGTGTAAATGTCCCAGTCCTAAACCCTCTGGAGTCAGTGTAAATGTCCCAGTCCTAGACCCTCTGTTTCCGTGTAAATGTCCCAGTCCTAAACCCTCTGTGTCAGTGTAAATGTCCCAGTCCTAGACCCTCTGTGTCAGTGTAAATGTCCCAGTCCTAGACCCTCTGGTGTCAGTGTAAATGTCCTAGTCCTAGACCCTCTGTGTCAGTGTAAATGTCCCAGTCCTAGACCCTCTGGTGTCAGTGTAAATGTCCCAGTCCTAGACCCCCTGGTTTCTGTGTCAGTGTAAATGTCCTAGTCCTAGACCCTCTGTGTCAGTGTAAATGTCTCAGTCCTAGACCCCCTGGTGTCAGTGTAAATGTCCTAGTCCTAGACCCTCTGGTGTCAGTGTAAATGTCCTAGTCCTAGACCCTCTGTGTCAGTGTAAATGTCCCAGTCCTAGACCCTCTGGTGTCAGTGTAAATGTCCTAGTCCTAGACCCTCTGTGTCAGTGTAAATGTCCCAGTCCTAGACCCTCTGGTGTCAGTGTAAATGTCCTAGTCCTAGACCCTCTTGTGTCTGTATCAGTGTACATGCCACACCCAGGTCATTGCCATCCCATAATGATAACCCCCATGGGCTTATGATATAAGCATGGCGATAGTGACGCAGGCAACAACACAGAGTGATGGTCATTGCTGTAACGGGCTTGCTGCCTGGTGAATTAACTGATTGCAATGCACTCTATAATGAAATAGAGATGACATTGAGGAGCTGACAAATGGAACATTTGACATCTGTAATTTCACTGTGATTTATGTCAGTCATTAATTTCCTCCATACAAAGGCAGAAAATGTGTGCTACTACTGTAAATGTTATTGAGGTGACTCAGTGTCATTGAGGCTGTGTAGCCTGTCTTGCAATGAGACTGTGTTTGTTTTGCCAACAGAGTAACAGAGCACAAGGCAACTAATCCTGTTAGGGCTAAGGATATCTGGCTGACACACACACACACATTACACACACCAATGTACATGTACACATGCTCTCACACACACCCACCCACCCACCCACATAGCACAGATATATAACTGACTCTCTTCTCCACATTACTCCTTGGTTGTACCTGCGTTCGCTTAATCATGGGTTCACATACACACCCAGTCAGAACGTTGCCATTAATGGGATTCTCTGCTTTCTATATGACAGTTTGGAATGTCAGCTCCAAGGAACTGTTGGGATTCTCTCTCACCACCCTTTTAGTGTACAGTGTATATTACATACCATAACCCCATATTTTACACATCGTTAATCCTCTGATATATACATGCAGTCCCCATTGGCATGAAACAGGAGGTGAGATCACATTGGAGTCAATGAGGTTAAGGCCTTATGTTAAATAGTGACTATTTCAGAGACAGACCGAGATTTGCCTGAGAGCAATGTGATCTCACAGCTCACTTTTGTGTTCAACATTTCTTCAAAGGTAGATAAACATTCCGGACCTATTTACGCAACAATTAATTTTCTTTAAATTATCTGAAAACACTCGAGACGCAGGCGCTAGTTCTGAAAACACTCAACACGCTAGGTCATTTTGTTGTGTTGAGTAAATATTACGCTCAAGCTGCTCTTGGGGTGCTACTTTCTTAGGTAGTGTGATGCTTACTTGTTCAAAGGAGACCCTTGGGTTTTCCACTGTGAACAGAAAAATACTAAGTTTGACAGGTGAGGTGCACTGACATGTTGGTGCCTCAGTTCCCCTAAAAGAAACTAATCATTTAATTCCCCAGAAGGCCCTTTGTTCTAATTCAATGAAACATAAGCTGGCGTCATAAACTAAACGTCAAATCTCAAATTCAAAGCCCCAATATGCACCATTATGTCAGATGGTGAACTGCATTTTCCAATGGGCAGCATGTTACCTCACCAGGTTGTGGATGGTAGAGGTGGAGCTAGAAACCAGATAATGTAGCCTAGGAAGCTAATGTAGCCTAACCACCTAATGTAGCCTAACCACCTAATGTAGCCTAACCACCTAATGTAGCCTAACCAGCTAATGTAGCCTAACAAGCTAATGTAGCCTAACAAGGTAATGTAGCCTGAGAAAATACATCTTGATAGTAAAAACGGTTAAAACGTTGGTCAGGATGCATCCCGCACTGATCCCCTGATTTTAGAAATACCCATCTCATAGTTAAGCTAAAGGTACCTTAAACACTAGGAAATGATAATCCAAAATAAGACATGTATAGATTATTTTATTATTTGTCTTGTTGTGGATATACTTTGTCAATGTGTGTAGACATCTGTTATTCAAGCTATCTGGAGAGATTGAGAGAGAGAGAGAGAGAGAGAGAGCTTATTGTGAGGAACAGCCCCGTTACATGGAGACAAGATGTCCGCATACTGTTGTAGAGTGCAGGTAGGAAAAAGGCGTAGACAGTTAGGGGCTCCCTTTTTACGGTCCAGAATATGACAGAAGGTATGGAGACAGAGAGAGTAAGACACTAGAAACGGAGAGAGCATGAGAGAAAAAGACAGAAGAACAAATAGTATGATGAAAAGAAGAATGAAAGGCTTGAGGAGGAGGTCCAGCTGGTCCTCCTTATAATGAGGGTCTCCCGCTGTCTCAGTGTCTGTGATGTCTTCCGCTCCTATTAACCGCGCTGGGCTGTGTGTTGGGGTCTCCACCTTGCAGGATCTCAAGCCAACACTCGGCTCAGGTCTTTGTGGCGATGCGTTAATGACCTGCGTCATTAGTGTTATCCATTTGCCTTTCGTGTGGTGGGTGTTTTCGCGTCGGTGTTCGTGGAGGTAAACGCCAGTGTGGGTGGGTCCGAGGGTCACAGTCGGAGCGTCTGCTTTCCATCTGTCCACCCCCCAGCCCCCTCCCCCAAGCCTCACACATACACTTTCTCTTTCTCCCTGTAAATCCGATTATCGAGCCCACGTCAGTTAACAGGACCCCCGTGCAGCTGACCCCCCCTGCCCCCCCCACACAAACACACGCACGCACACATTAAGGTGAGGGCTGACAGTTTATTACCAATTAAAACTGTAAATTTAATTGTAACCCTAATTCTAAACCCAAAACTTATCCTCAAGTCAGATAAAGCTCCTTGTTATCCCTCAGCTGCCCTTGTGTTGTTAGATGGGTTGAAGGAACCTATCTTCTGGGTAAATGACAAGGGTAAGTGGGCGTTGCACAAACCAGAGTGAACAGAGAAAGCGAGAAAAGGCGAGGCTTAGAGCTATCATTATGATACCTTTTCCAAGACATGTCTTAGAGGACTGAACATTATGTTATTGTGTAAATATGCCGGTGTTGATTGCTCCAGCCGCCGTCTTATATCGCTGGATTTTCCCTGAATTGATGCCTTCAAGCTTGCGCCTCAGCCAGGTAAACTCAAACGCTATAGACTTCAGGCCAACTAAGATAAGTCTGTCTAGCGTTTTATTATGTCTCTTGTGTAACGCAAATATGCCCTTGAGTTGGGAGAGGGTGATCGAGAGGTGAGACAAGCTGGCGCAGTGCTTAGTGTGACTGACCCAAGCCCACAGTTACACTTCCTCCTCTAAACACGACTACTACAGTAGAGCCTGAGCTTGACCTCTCTACAGTCATGTGTTTCTAGGTCTCTTGCTTTATCAGGAGCACATGAGCATTTTTAATATTGGCTCAGAACCTATCTTTATCTGTGGCCACTTCCCCCTTTATACCCTCACCAAATAAGTGTTTATGCACTTATACACTCCTCAGGCAACAACATACCACTTCAGATGGGGGAACGCTCCCCAGTGAGACACACAGAGAGAGAGAGTCAGAGAGACTGTGATAGAGAGCCAGACAGATAACTGGGAGAGAGAGAGACAGACAGAGAGACAGACAGACAGACAGAGAGACAGACAGAGACTAGGAGAGAGAGAGACAGACAGAGACTGTGAGAAAGAGACAGACAGTTAGACAGAGAGAGACAGACAGAGAGAGACAGACAGAGAGAGACAGACAGAGAGACTGGGAGAGAGAGACTGGGAGAGAGAGACTGGGAGAGAGAGACTGGGAGAGAGACTGGGAGGGAGAGCCAGACAGAGAGACTGGGAGAGAGACTGGGAGAGAGAGCCAGACAGAGAGATTGAGGCAAACAGAAAGATAGACTGGCATTCGCAGGGAAGAGGGACAGAAAGACATGAGCAGCAAAAAAGGCAGATCGGAAAGAGAGAATCTGAGAGGTTTTCGTGGGATGAGAGAGGAAGGGGAGTAAGAAAGAGAGAGATCTTTTCTGAGAAGTTTAAAAGCGTATTGAACCCTGACCTCTAGGCAGTGTGTGGGTTACTGTGGGCCTTGGTGTCTGACCCTGGAGGAATCTCTCACACACATGCCCACACGGTACAGGTGTGTATGTCCATGTGGGTTAGGGGTTAGACTTGGTGTTAGGAGTTAGGGTGAAGGTTAGTTTTTTGCAGGGTTAGGGATTTGGGTTTGGTTAAAGGTCAGAAAAACTACGCTCACTCTTAAATCCTGTCTCTTTCTTACTAAAAAAGAGACATGATGTCATCTTATCATGTTGCCACAATTAGGGATTCATCTTTCTCAGAATATATTCCATTTGAAAGCACAATACCAACAAAACTGAATTGGACAGACGCGACACTCCACCTACAGACATAACGTTCCCCGCAAGAACGAAACACCCCACTATAACAACATTTTTTGTCCTACACCAAAACAATACCCTTAATGTAACTCCAGAAGTTAACGTATAACCCTACAAGCACTTAGAAATGTCGGGACTGTCAGTGCGTCTCTGTTTGTTTCTGTACGTCACCTAGATTGGGATTGGTCGGTCACTGATGACTTCCTCCTGCTTCTGTTGTCTGCCTGTCTCTTTATCTGTGTTTCTGCACGTGTGTGTTATCTGACCGAGGGATCACGGGAAAGGCGTGGTCCGTCACTGATAAAGCCTTGCCTGGGTGCCAACGGGCTGCTGTAGCCTTTTCAACTTAGATTTTTTAACAATTGTCCCTCAGGGGGGCCAACACACCCACATGCAGTCAGACATGGTACCGGGAGGGGGGGTTGGGGGGAGGGGGCACCTACAATAAGCACCTTGTTGTTTTCTAGTCTCCGCCCTTCCCGCTACCTCTCCTGTTACGCTCCTCCCAGCCCTGAGATTCTAAGTGTGTGTGTGTCAGTTGTGTTACATGGCACACATCCCTTCGATCGGTGTGTCTTGTGTACACCCTTGTGTAACCCTTTGAGCACTAGGACCGGTGGCGAACGGTTATTTGACAGGCCAGTTTATATAGATGCTTCTCTGTCTTTGCATGCATCAATGCACACGGGCAATGGATGCCAAGTGGGAGGATTTGCTTTTCAAAGGCTTTTTACACAACTTTGAAGTAAAATGATACAAATAAGTGGCTCGTATGTATTTTCTGTTCTGGGTGATTTTTTTCTGTAGTTGTTGCAAATGAACTGCATTATACCTAAAAACTATGCAGGTTTGGTTATCTTTGTCTGCAGGCTACATACGTCAATGACCTTTAACATTCTAGTGTTGTTGCGACATACCATTTAAATTAAGCAACTGTTTAAGCAATGACCATCATTGCTTCAAGCAACATTGCACAGGTCTTAAGAGCAAAAAAGAATGAAGTAATGATTTCATAAATGTATGCTAATGTTAATATCAGTCAGATATCAATCAATCAATAATATGTTAATATTGGGGTCAGATATGCAAATGTGTAGCAACTTGATTTTGCTCTATAAATAAAGATTATTATTATTATCATTGTTATGTGATGGCCAGTCTTTTTGTATTCTCATGTGGTTGCATCTGTGCCTCTTGTCAGAATTTTGTCCACTGAAAGAAATGAAACATCAACGAAAACATTTTTAACATAAAAGTGGTTCTTTAAACTCTGCAGAGTGTTAAAGCACACGACTAATGGTCCCTTTCCTTCATGTCTCTGCAGGATGCTGGGCTGCCGTCACAGTGACGGTACCTCCCAATGTGGAGGTGATCAAGGGAGAGACAGCCACTCTGCCCTGCAACTTTAAGACCCCTTCATCTTCTAACAGCATTGTTGAGTGGTACATTGTAAGTCTCATACTACTCTACTGGGTCTTTCCCTGCACTTCAGACACATTCCTTTGAGTTCCGGTTTTGGGCCGAACTAGGGGGGCAAAGCTGCTAACAACTTACCGCATTTATCAGACTTTTCTGCAATTGTTCGAACTAATCGCTAGCAATCTATGGTAACGTTGGTAATTTATACATAAAAAGTAAAAAAGTTAAACATATTTTGTATCATATGTTTTACACTTTCCTTTTGGAGAAAAAGTATGGTTCAAGATGAAATAGCTTGATAAATAAATTCTTCATTCTACAATTTCCTACCACAACTACTACCAATTTGTCGGCATAAGGTTTACCAGAATCCAACCCAGGGCCTTCACATGAACCAAACACAAGATGTTATTTGGTTAACTTATGGTGCTGTTCCCAGTGTATTGGAATATTTGAGGTAATTTAGCAATATTATTATAACAATTTGCAATCATAGTAGTAAAAGGATTCTTGCACAGAGATTCATTTTTTGTTTAATTTTCCTTGATTGACTTTTCCCTCCCATAATTTAACAGAAAACCAAAGCAAGGAACAAAATAACAAAAGAGTATACAGGATCTAACTAAGACAGGCTAACACAATGAACTCTTAAAGAAACATTGAGGTGGCTAGGGGTGAACAAAAAACACAGTTAGGACTAGGAAACAGAAGGTGGGACCAGAGACATAGAGGTGGCAAGGGGTGAACAAAAAACAACCAGGTAGGAAAAGGAAAAATAAGGCGGGACCAGGAACATAGAGGTGGCTAGGGGTGAACAAAAAACAAACAGGTTGGAAAAGGAAAAATAAGGCAGGACCAGGAACATAGAGGTGGCTAGGGGTGAACAAAAAACAAACAGGTTGGAAAAGAAAAAATAAGGTGGGACCAGGAACATAGAGGTGGCTAGGGTTGAACAATAACAAATTTGCAGGACTTGGAAACAGAAGGTGGGACCAGAGACATAGAGGTGGCAAGGGGTGAACAAAAAACAACCAGGTAGGAAAAGTAAAAATAAGGCGGGACCAGGAACATAGAGGTGGCTAGGGGTGAAAAAAAAACCCCAGTTAGGACTAGAAAAAAGTAGGCGGGACCAGAAACATAGAGGTGGCTAGGGGTGAACATGAACCAACTGGCATGACTAGGAACAGAAGGCGGGACCAGGGACATAGAGGTGGCTAGGGGTGAACAAAAAAAACCCGGTAGAACTAGGAAACAGAAGGTAGGATCAGCAACATAGAGATGGCTAGGGGTGAACAAAAAAAGTACAGGCAATACTAGGAAACATAACTTGACAATAATAACAATAGCCTGCTGTTACATAAGGATCAGCTATGCAACTAGTTTTAGATGCATGGAAGCCACCAGTTTTGTACTCCTTTTTCACTGTACCCTGATAACTGTCCTTTACTCTCTATGATAACCACTTACACCCCCTCTCCTTCCTCTGTGATTCTTAGGAGGAGGGTGGCACCAGGAAGCGTGTGGCATTCCGGTCCGTATTTAACGCCGAAGGGAAGAGTGACGAGGGAACTCGTTTGTCTGGCAGGGTGAACATGGACAAGGACTTTTCTCTGGTCATCTCTCCAGTCATTGTGGAGGACCAGCTGCCCTTTTACTGCCAGGTCACTGCTGGTCCTAACGGCGTGGGAGATGCCCTCACACAGCTCAAAGTTTTCTGTGAGTTACTGAACAATTGACCTTTACATTGACCTTATGACCCCGCTGTGACCTTTCAAAATACATTATTCACAATAAATAGAGACTTGAAACAGTAACCAAAACCTAACTTTTGGTTTGGGTACTGTATATAATTAAATAATAGAAATATATAAAGGAAGAAATATGTTGTAAAATGCTTCTGCATTTCATAGTTGTAATAAGTTAGCGAGCAGCGTTTATTGGAGAAATCGGATAATTAATTGGACTAGAAATCCTGCAATGCAATCTTGAGACCGGATGCTGGTCTGAGTGGCTGAAAAATCTACCAAATATATAGTTGTGCAATCACTTAAACTGAACTATCAATTTAGGATTTTAAAATGCTTCTTGTTCAACTTGGTGAAGATCATATTTCTATTTTAAATGTGCGTGAATCAGGTGGCAAAAAGGAAATCTACAACCAGCAGTCAGAGGAAACAACGGCTTGGCCGTGAGATGACGAAAAAAATTATCCAAATGTTTAGAATGTACTTTTTAACCAAAGAAACTATAAAAACAAAATAATGAATGCATTTCGGGTGAAATTACCCTTTTACATTTTTTGCTTTAAGTCATTTCAGCATCATTTTAACATTTTTATTAAGCTTCTCAGAGGGCAATTAGTCCTTTAATTTAAATTCACTTGACTCATGATTAATAGCTAAATTCCATCTGTCATGTCTAATAGATGTCACTTAATGACTTATATGAATATAAATCCTCTTGATTTATTTCCATAGCAATATGCCCTTAATACATACCAGGTCATTGCATCCTTGTCTTCATTGAAAACACCAATGCTTTATCGATCATTATGATGTTTATTATGTTAAAATATAATCATCAAATTGAAATATATGTTTTAGTGTGGTTGGCCCAAAATCAGCTAGAACCAGTATTATCAGTACTTTGCGTACCATGTTTATTATTGAAGTTGTATTCTTTGCTGCACTGACTTTTGCCAAAAAATAAATGTTTGATTAGAAGGCACTGACTACTCAACTGTGTGGTTGCTTCACCTGGCTTTCTTAAAATGTAGGTACTTACTGTAAGTCACTCTAGATAAGAGCATCTGATAAATGACTAAGATGTAAATGAATGTGTGCGTGTGTTTATGTGAGCACTCAGCATTAGAGGGTAATGTTAAATCAGGGAGGGAACAGGAAGGTATTAGGGAGTGTTGTGTTAGTGAGGATAGCTTGCGTGGATGATACAGGGAGACCGGGAGAGAGGCAGCCTATGTTATTAAATGTCCTGTTTCAGACGGCAGCTGGGGTCTATGGGAGATGCCGTGACCTTGCTTGTGAATGAGGAATGGAGTGAGAGATAGATGACTACATAGAGAGTGGATTAAAGGGAACACAGTAGTGTGTTTGAGAAAGAGAACATTGGGTACTCCCTCTTGGTAGTGACCCTTATCAGCACACAGCCAGCAAGGTCACCGTGGAATAATACACACACAGATGTTTATGTGTGTTTGTTGTTGTAGCTGGGCGAAATTAATGTCATTTGTCTGTCAGTGAGCTGATGTGAGCTTGACATCTCTAGCTCTCCTGTCACTCTGTTGCTCTGAGTTCCTCCGTCCGGTAGTGGTTTGCAGATAAGTACCCCAGTTACCCAAATAATTGTGTTTACCTAAAAATGGGTGTTGGAAAGGATGAATAATCTATCTATCTATATGCTATGCTTATATATTCTTTGGAACATCCATGCCTGTTTGAAATCAAATAATACACTGTATGAGAGACGTTTGATAAAGCAGATTTGTTTCCCTGTCTACCTCAGTCACCCCGGAGAAGCCTGAGGTAACCGGGTCCAACCAGCCCATCTCTGTGGGGAATTCTCCCACACAGGTTGGTTGGAACTATTTGTCAAGGCAACCTTTCTCAGTTTTCCTCCAATGTTCTTCAATTGGTCCACCAGTTGCTAAGTATCTTTCCCATCGCCTGTATGTGTTTGTGTGTGTTGTGTGTGTGTGTGTGTCAGGTCGGCCAGTGTGTGAGCCACAACGGTCACCCCCAACCTAGGATCATCTGGTTCAAGGACTCCACTCCTTTGCCTGAGGTCAAGGACAACAAAGAGAGTGAGCAGACACTACTTACTACTGTAAACGTCTTCCGGAGTAAACTACTGCTGCTGTCGCTACCCTCCACACCTAGTACTATCTGTACCTCTAATATTTATGTTAACACTAACAGTAGGTCTGCAATTCCTACTACACCTTCTTCTACAACTAAAATGTACACCAAAAAACAGTACAAACGCAGCTTCAACGTCACCGTTACTGCTACTAGATCATCTACTACTAATACTGCAACTGCCACAATACTACTACATCTACAATGGATGCAGATCGACAAAAATATAATGACGAAGAATCAATCATCAGGTATGAGTCTGCAAACGACTGTACATTTCATGCTGTTGCTTGTCTGATTCCCCACCCAGAAGTGTACATGGTGTCGTCTGTGGTGAAGGAGGCATCCGGTCTGTTTACCATTAAAAGCACCCTGATGATGCAGCCCCAGAAGGCTGACAAGGACTCAGAGTTCCACTGCACTGTGGAGTACAGTATGCCCAGCGGCCTTATCAAACAACTCAACTCTGAGACCTTCTCCCTCACCCTCAACTGTAAGTCGCCCTCTGTGCCTTTGTCCCCCTCTAACCCTAACCCTTATCAAACAACTCAACTCTGAGACCTTCTCC
>JACXGK010000757.1:78356-91472 GCA_016801125.1 Novumbra hubbsi
CTGAGACCTTCTCCCTCACCCTCAACTGTAAGTCGCCTTCTGTGCCGTTATCTTCCTTTCTATTGGTCACACTCCCATTCTTGCTCTCTCACTCCTCGTTGCCTCTCTCTGTTTCCCATTCATTCATTCAATTTCTACCTCTGCCTGTCTGTTTCTCTATGTCTGTCTACATCAATCTGTTAGGCTCTCTCTGCCTGTCTGTTTCTCTTTGTCTTTCTACCTCACTCTTAATGTAATTCAATTTCCTGGCATGGAATGTGTTACCAGATACATTGCCTAAGAAAACAGTGAAGTAGTATGAAGGATCCAGTTACAGGTATTCATTTAATATTCCTGATACATTATTCAGCAGGTTGTCCCTGCAGGTGTGGCAGTATGTTATATATGTTGCCACTAGAATGGTACATCAGGGATTTTCTCCCAGAAAATGTAGCATTTTTTCTTCTCTCTCTTTTTTTGTCTTCCTCTCTCCTTGTGTTCCTCTTTTTTTTCTCTACCTCACTCTCTCTCTACCTCACTCGCTCAACCTCTCTCCGTCTACCTCACTCTCTCTCTACCTCTCTCTCTACCTCTCTCTTTGTCTACCTCACTTTCTCTACCTCACTTTCTCTCTACCTCTCTCCCCCTCTCTCTGTCTACCTCTCTCCTTGTCTACCTCTCTCTCTGCCTCTCTCTTTGTCTACCTCTCTCTATGCCTCTCTCTTTGTCTACCTCACTCTCCTATTTTTCTTCTTCAAAATGTCAAAAACGGTAAATATAATTTATACTTATTGCCACCCAGATCCTTCAGAGAAAGCGACCTTTGCCTTGAAGAATACTGAGCCAATCAAAGAGGGTGACGAAGTAAAGATGATGTGTGAGACAGATGGAAATCCTCAGCCTGAGTTTGAGTTCATCAAGGATGTAAGGACAAGGGCATTTACTGCGTTTCTTACTACATTCACAAACCCTACAGTACTTGTATAGTTATTCAAGTCTCTCTTTCAAACACACTATTCTTCTGGCTGTATTTCATTGTCTCTCTCTTCTGATCTTCTTGAACCACAGGAGAAAATCATTACAGAAGGAGTTTCAGGGGGGATTTTGACTCTGAAGTCTGTTAAGCGTTCGGATGCTGGGTTGTATACGTGTAAGGCCACCGATTATGACAACCTGGATGCTGATCTTAGTGGAGATGTCAATATTTCTGTCCACTGTAAGTAGATATCCACCTATTACTCCATCCATCCATTCATCCATCCATCCACCTATTAGTCCATCTATCCATCCACACACCTATTACTCCATCTATTCATCTTTCCACCTATTGGTCCAGCCATTCATCCCGCCATTAATCCATTAATCCTTCCATTAAATAATCTATGCATTCATCCATCCATCCATCCGTTGATTCATCTATTGATCAATAAATGTATTTATTAATTCTTCTATCCATTTATTCCTCCATTTATGCATAAGTTAAACACTCAATTTATTTGACTCATCCATCCACCTTTTAATGTGTTCAAACCTGGTGAACCAAACAAACCAAACAAACATACCTCTCACTTTATTAACCTCATTGTCTGTCCCTTCCCGCCCTTGTTCTTCCCATCCGTCTTCCCCCCTCCTCATCCTCTCAGTCATTGACCCACTGAACGTGAGCCCAGGCGGTCCTGTGTCAGCCATGCTGGGAGACATGGTGGAGCTGCAGTGTAAGACCAAGGCCTCAGATAAATACACTGTCCATTGGAAGAAGGCAAGTCCAGTCCACCACTCTACCTCTCTCTCTCTGTTGGTTCCTCCATGGGTTAGCATCAGTCCACCTTTATGATTTGGCCATTGTTTGGTCTGTAGTTATTGTGTTGAGACTACTGGGTTATATTGTTATTGCAACATTTTGTTTGCTATTGCATTGTGTTACTGGATGTGTACAAAATTCCTGTGAGAAGCCAAGGAGATGAGGTGAAACAAGTAATAGAGACAATGTGTGTCTATGTGTGTGTATTTGTACAGTTTCCTAACCTCCTGAGTGTGTGTGTGTTCCACAGGGCTCCCAGGTGCTTTCTCAGACCGGTGTCTTATCCCTGAAGTCAGTGACATACTTGCAGGCTGGTAAATACTCCTGTGTGGCTGCTGTGCCCTCTGTGCCTGGGCTCAATACCACGACAAGCGTCAATATCACCATCTCAGGTATATGTAGAGACACACACACAACCGATCAAAATATAACTCTGGCTCTAACACTTGTATTCAATCAATCAAATGTATTTATAAAGCCATTTGTACATCAGTAGTTGTCACAAAGTGCTCTTTCAAAAATACCCAGTCTGGAACCCCAAGGAGGACATGTTGAGGCATAGTGGCATTAGAGGCATTAGAGGCATCAGAGGGGTCACCAGACCTCTTTTGGCTGTGCTCGGTAATGTTTTAAGAGTACAAGTAATAATGAATAAATGAATATGGGCTGTGTCTAGAGTCTATAAAGAGTAATCTAGGTCAGCTCTGACCTATGTGCATATTCACATCCTATATAAAGGACACTCCACCGCGTGTTGGTGTGTTGAATAATCCAACTTGTCCAGAGTATGAACCTTTGTCTCTGTTACAGGAGACTAGCAACAGCCAGGGTTGAATTACGGAGACGGACGATAGTGGTCTATCCGCCTCTCCCTCTCTTCTGAATGAACATACCGACCTCTGAACCTCACCCCCCACCCCCCCCATGTTTTAGGTAAACCTGAGATCGATGAGGCTGTTGACGGGATGGTGGACAAGGAGGGGGACATGGTGACTCTGACCTGCTCTGTTCATGGACACCCCAACCCACAGTTCACCTGGACACCGTCAGGAACGGAGGTGAGTGCGTGGGGCGTGTGTGTTGTACACGTTAAGGAGGCCACCCCTCTAACCCTGCCCGCTCCCTGCCCTCTCTCGCCCCCTCCCAGTCGGTGAATATGGAGGGCCACAAGATGATTGGCAGAGTCACGCTGGAGGCCAACGCGGCCGTCCTGAGCACCGGGGTCACCTGCAAGGCCAGCAACAGCCACGGAGAAGCACTGAAGGCCTTCAAGGTCACCATCAGAAAAGGTCAGCTTGACCCCCTCCGGCTCTTTCATCTGGTCTCTGTTTTACACTCTGGCTACCACAGGTCTTTTCACATCTCCCTCCCTACACTCCCTGAGACTCCCAGCGTTCCCCTTGGTCTTTCATACTCAGTTCATTTTTTGTCTTTTCATGCCCTCATCTTTTTACCCCCTCATTGTGTTTTTTTGTTGCCTGCTTTCATCTTTCCTTTGATCCTGTGCTGTAACAGTAACATAACAGTAACATAACATAAACATGAACCTGTTCTTCTTTCCTGCAGCCATGGATCCCAACGCGGGCAATGATGCAGGCCGAGGTAGACCCTTCTCCATCTTCTCCCTACTCCTGTCCCTACTGCTTTCAGAACTCTGTGTCTTCTGTGTCATGTAGTACACTGTAAAAAAGCCAACTTTACCCATTGCATAATCCGGAATGTTCTGTTAGCTGGGTGGACTTTATAAGGACAAGAGAATAAGCTGAAGTGGGCTGGATTTAACAAAGCTTGTAGAGTAAAAGTACAAAATGAGGTTTGCCTTTGGAAGGCAACACTATATGTTGGGTCAGCAATATGTTCAGCTGTTGAGCAGACTCCTTTCAGTTGGAGATGGTGGCCTTACAATTGCACGGTGATTTAGCAAACTCAGCTTGAACTGAGCCGTACTTGATCAAGTTTGTTCAGGAAAATGAGAAATGTCTGTTATTACACATCACTTCACAAGCAAGCTTTGAGTTTGATGAAGTTACTGTTCTAAACCAAACACCTGGGACAGTACTGTGAATCTGTCAAAAGGCATTTGTTACTGGAAGTTGATTCAACGTTCAATTGTACAGCCACCAGATGCAATACGATTGTGCCCACGCTCAACAAAATGTCAGGTTGACTCATAGCGTAAAATTGTACAGCAATAAACTTTGATGTGTTTGTGAGGTCTCAGAATTTGCTCAAACTTGCAATCATATCACAGCTGGTTGCCGTTCAACTTGCCTGTTGAATCCAGATATTTAATGTTTGTTTTTTTACAGTGTACTTAACCCTCCTTCTCAGCACACTGCTGTACATTGTATATTTCCCTACTGCTGCCAAACACTGTGGATATTGTATATTATATTGTGTTTGTCATCTTTCGATTATGTCTGTCCTATATTTTGTGGATGCTGCAACTTTTTTGCCCCCTTCGGGGGATAATAAAGGATATTCTATCTATCCTCTTCTGCTCTCTTCTTTTCGGGGTGTTTGTCTCTTCTTTTCCCACCATGTTCTTCTCTTTCCCATTTATCCACTACCGGCTATGTTGTTGAGTTGGTAGTAACTGCAACTGTAGAGTGTGTGGGTTTGCATGTGTGTTTATACGTGTGTGCATATATTGTGTGTATGTAGAATAGTATGTGTGTTGTTGGTGGACATTGTGTATGTGTAGCTATGCACTGGAACTAAAGGACTGTGTCCACTATGCACTGGAACTAGGGGACTGTCTTTACTATGCACTGGAACTAGGGGACTGTCTTTACTATGCACTGGAACTAGGGGACTGTCTTTACTATGTACTGGATCTAAGGGACTGTCTTTACTATGCACTGGATCTAAGGGGCTGTCTTTACTATGTACTGGATCTAAGGGACTGTCTTTACTATGCACTGGATCTAAGGGGCTGTCTTTACTATGCACTGGATCTAAGGGGCTGTCTTTACTATGCACTGGAACTAAGGCACTGTCTTTACTATGCACGGGATCTAAGGGACTGTCTTTACTATGCACTGGAATTAAGGAACTCTCTTTCTTTCAAAATGCTGCTCCAGGGAACACGATGTTTAAGACAGGTCTGTACTAATACCACTGCCATGTTAATATCAATCAGAAACCAAACAGATTTTTGGTGGGACCTAGATATTTAAAGCTCAAATAAACTTGAACATAAACAGAGTTGGAGTTAAAGCTGTTCTGCAGGGTGATCAAGACAACAATGCTTCCTATGTAGGATATAGTGGCATTCATGTGTGTGTTCAGGTAGGATAAAGTGGTGTTAATGTGTGTGTGCATATAGGATAAAGTGGTGTTCATGCATGTCTGCATGTGTGAAGGCACCACCTTTTTCTCACACACACATTATTGTCATCTTAATCAAAGCCAAACTTAACCCACTCCCATTCGCCTGTCCATTGTTCTCCTCCCAACCCCGCCCATCCCATTTCCCCTCCTCCCCCTCACACCCCCTTCCACTTCCCTCCATCAACCCCTAACTTCACGCTCACCCCTCCCTCTCAATCTTTCCATCCCTTCTCCTCCCTCACTCCATCCTCTGCCACCTCACCCTCCCCCCATCCCCCCCTTCCCATGCCTCCCCCTCATCCATTCCCATGTTGCTAGCTGACCAGCAGCAGGGTGGTTCCAGTAGTGTGATAGTAGCGGTGGTGGTGTGTGTCCTGCTGCTGCTGCTAGTGGTGGGACTCATCTACTTCCTCAACAAGAAGGGCAAGCTGCCCTGTGGAAAGAAGGCCAAGAAGGATGTGTGAGTACCTGGATAAAGGGAGGAAGGGAGGAGCATGGGAGGACCTTCCCTATTGTTTTCACTGTACTGTACCTCTCTCTGCTAACGTCTTCCATGTTGTCGCTCCTTCCCATCTCCCCCGTCACCCCCTGCGTCTTGTCACCCCCTCCGTCGTGGGTCCCTCTTGCAGTGCGAGCGGTGAGGTGAATAACGACATTGTGGTGGAGATGAAGACGGACAAGGCGAATGAGGAAGCCGGCCTCCTGAACAAGCCAGCGACACAACAGGTTCGGTGGAAGGGGCGGGGTTCATTTATATGCTAATTTCCAACCGAAGATCAATTACTGGGGAGATCGGGGAACCTAGGCACTGTCCCAAAGTAGCATACGGATTAAGCAGAAATCATAGTACTTTATATGAATCACTGGGAAAAAATGAGTAAAACTGTGGAATGATTAATAGCGTGATCTTGTCATAACTGTTCTCTTGCCTTGTCGTCGGCAGTGATCGACAAAGGAACATGCGAAAAAAGAAGACGGTGTCAACGGAAGACGGGCTTGTTTCATTTTTGATAGAGGGACTATCAAGGGGAGAATGAAGGGGTGGGGGGACCTTATGCATTACTAGACTTCAGCTTTCATCGTCGTCATCATCATCAGAGTGTAAACGCTGTTCATCAGTCACAACTCTTGGTGAACTCCAGGGCAGAATAGAGCAGTATAGAGTTGCTAACGTGCCCACGGCAACAGTGACCCTTTCTACCCCAAGTCAAACAAAAAAGGCCATTAAGTCACTGTGTGTCACAAAAATTGTGTGTGTGTGTATGTGCATGTGTGTATCTAAGATGTGGGTTGTTCAGTCAAACTGCCTATTCTGTGTTGAGTCTGCACTTACTGGACCACATTGCAGTGGGAATATCACTGTTTTTCCACTGTAGCCATCCCTGCCACTATAAAGTTACACATATATGACCACTGGTGTCTAAAACGCCAATGGGCTCTATGCTCAATATCACAATCCGTAGCGTGACCAGGTGCCAGGCTCAGTCTGAAAAACCAGGCCCACTTCCACAGGTCAAAGGTTATTCTAACCTTAATCCACTCTGTCCCACTGACAAGGGGCCTGTTGGTACCGGGTCACTCCGGACTTAGGTAGTGGAGTTGACCTCGGTCATATGCCTACCGTGGTTCTGTCCTTTATTTACAAGGAGACATGAAATTGAGAGATGTATTCCCTCCCAATTCTTCACTTTTGCATGTCTTCAAATCTATTTTGATTCATTCATTCAAACCATTCAACTATCAGCTGTTGCCTTAGCTACAGCAAAAACCATTGTTTGCATTCTGAACCCTTTTTATGTACATTACTTTGTTCCAAAACCAAAAAGTAACAAGTAGGCAAAAGCTATTGGGTGTACAAATTAGGTGAGGTTTTTGATGAGGTTGTATATTATGTATCAGGAAATGTTTCTTTTTTTTGCTTTGTCTATGATCATGTAATCCTGTATAGTCCGGCAATCAAATCAAGGCTAACTGACTAGTATATGTTCACTGTGTTCTTAGTAACCAGACCCTGCTGTACCTCCCATTGTTTCCTCTCCGTGGTCTACTGTCCTAAACAAAGCCATGTTCACTAATCCAACGATCCATGTTATGCCCAGCTCAACCAATTATCCTCCCCTTGCTGTGGAAAATTGCAGTAATCTGGGAAAATTTGAACATTTTCATTGACAATCTGCAATCTCAGCCAGCAGCACTACCACTTCCCCCGGCAGAGATTGGCTTTACCGTCACAATGGGTTGGCAACACAGATTCACCTTTGAATGTTACAGAAACAGTTCAGCCAAAATCTGATGGGGTGGGATGAGGGGGAGGGGGGAGGGGGGGGGTACGGGTTTGGGGGTTGACGTTATAATCTTAAGTGGAGGAGTTATGTGTCCTACCTAGTTCGGGTGTTCTTATGTTTTGGTTCACATTTGCAATCTGTTTTTTCCTTTCTCACTCACTTTGTGATACTGCCACTTTTGGGTGCACTAAGATGTATGAAAGCAGTGACGTTCTCTAAATGTGTTATACACTGGAAATTACGGCTTTGTCCTCGATAGGTCACTGTATAACCACTTTTACTTTGAGAATATTTTCTTTCTCCAGCAGTGTTCGTATGTCTACTGATTAAGAAGAAACTTATATTTTCCGTATGACTGGTCTCCTGCTATGGTATGAGGCCAACATGTGCATACTTTCAACTTTTAATCACTTGGTTTTATTTTCTAACATTTCTGTGATAAGTGTTTAATTTTAAAAGTAAAATCTTGTACTTAAGAACTACTGACATGTAACATGTATTGTTTTCTGGCTTGTCTACTGGTTCTGAAAGAAAACAGATAAATGGTTAAATTAGGATTCTTGTTTTACATATGGAACAATGTGAGTGCCATTTTCTCTTAGTGGTATGCTGTATATTTTGTGGTACGCTCTTCTGTCGTGAGCTCTGTGGCGTGTTGTATCTTTTTATTGAACTGTGTTGAATTTATAACAACTGAAAACCTAAGAAAAAACAACAATACCCCAATGTTCTCTTTTTTTAATGCATGTATGTGTGTATGTGTGTTTATCGTTAGTATGGAAGTGTAGACCGCATGAGCTGCACTCTGTGAGCTCTGACAAGCTGCCAGTGTACTGCGTACAGTTCTGTTCAGACTGATTGTCTCTGCTTGTTCTGACCAGCATTCATTAGGAGATTACACTCTTAAGTCTTTGTGACAAAACAAGGTTCCAAAAACTTTTAATGAAAAGATATGGACTTGAGATGGCGTTGTAAAATGTGGACCGTCTCCTAAAGTTGATTCAGCGTATCATGTGTGAGGTTGCTTCTCAAGCACCTTGCCATAAGGCAAAAGTGATAACTAAGTGGCCCGGGAACAAAACATCAACATTTTGGGTAGAAACATTCTGACCAACTTCAAGCATTGATTATACAAGTATGGGCTGCCATCAGTCAGGATGTGACCCAGAAGTTCATTGACAGCATAAACTTAGCACAGCCACTTAATGTAATTGTCAATAACAGCCTTTGACAATGACCTTGTAATTATAATTCAGTATACCATAATAACATGTATAAAAGATTATCTAAAAACACTGCAGCAGCAAACTTCGTGTAAACCAATACTTGTCATTCTCAAAATTAGCATCTGAAATAGTGTAATGCTAGCTAGCGCTTAGCTGACTTAGAGACTTCTTCTTCTTCAATCCTGTCGGACCGCATATCACGTTTAGATCTATGCCGCCATCTGGAGTGTGGTTGGTTTCACAATTCCATTCCCTTTGACTGGGAAACAGTAAACCTTGTTAAGCCAAGACTTTCTTGAGAAAGATTGATGTATCTCAGGTATATTGCAGATTTTTGGAGAATTTCATGATGGTGATAGTGTTTTTCAAAGTGTAATTGCCCAAAGATCCCAATTGTAAATATGATGGCATGGATGATTTTTCTATAACTTTATTGCTCTCAATGGTAAACATTACGATTACATTACATCACATCAAGTGAGCAATGTGAACTTGCAAATGTGGCAAACTCAATAGTGCCACCTTGTGGTTCATTAGAAATTGCTTGGTTACGTTATTGTTTACAAATGTATATAAATGTAAAGATCCTTATACATACAGGAAACATTTTAGGTTACATTAAGATTGCTCATTGGGGGCTAGAGGACTGAAATTTTATGCGTTTTTACATATTCATACGTTTTATTTAGGGAGTAATATAACTATTTTCAGGGCTCTAACTAAAGCAGAGTGAGCGTCGTAAGGTTGCATAAGTCATAACATTCAATTGCGCCATCGTGTCGTAAAAAAAAAAGTGCTTGCACATATTATGTAGTCTAACAATTGTGATCTAATGTACAAAGTAAACATATAATCTGCAGCCTGGAGGAATTCTGTGTCTATATGCACTAAACCACACCTAAACAAGTTCATAGGTCAATAGAGGCCATGTTTTCTATCTAGTGAGGAGTGTACCAATTTTGAAGACTCTAGCTCACATGGGGTGGGCGTGGTGAGCTTGCAAACACTGCAGCTTTGGATGCTTTTGACGGCACCACCGTGAGGCCGATTTGCATGGCATTGCATCAGATGTTGTGGGTCATGGGCCTGTACTAACATGCAAATGTGGGCTTGTTATTGCTATTTTATCTCACGGGAATCTGCAATATATGCCTTAAAATGTAAGACAAATAAAAAAAATACTAATTAAACGCTGATGCCAGAGTTAGGACAAATTGGACACATTGCCTATGATGACCACCCTTCTGTACACCCTATTAATGCCATTATAGCCAGATATCTCTCAGGATGGAACATCATGAACATTTCTCCACACACATTTTAGACATTGTCCATGTATGTTTGTACCATTTTTGATTCATTTTAAATGTTCCTAATGTTTATTCCCGCACAAGAGCTGGTGTGATATCGATCTGCTTTGGTAAAAGGCCCATATTGTTAAACTTGACCAGATTCTACTAATGACTCTACAATGTTTTTAATGTTTTACACTTACCCTTGGCTAATGTTGAACCGGAAAAACACTAGTGTACTGCTGAACCCCTAATAATAATGATGAACCGGAAAAACACTAGTGTACTGCTGAACCCCTAGTAATAATGATGAACCGGAAAAACACTAGTGTACTGCTGAACCCCTAATAATAATGATGAACCGGAAAAAACACTAGTAAACTCCTCAAACCTTAATAATAATGATGAACCCGGAAAAAACACCAGTGTACTGTTGAACCCCTAATTGCTAAATCACTCACCACAACATTGCTAGTCTCCTCAAGAATATAAAAATGATTTTGTCTGATCAATGTTTTTTTCAAAATCCTATGTTTAACAGTGCAAGCGTTGTACCAAGTGCTATTTCGTATATTTTCTATGTTCTTGTCTACCCTTGACATAATACTGTTTCTTGCCATAAGACGTTAATAATGACTCTAGTCATAAGTCTTTATTACTGTCTGTGGTCAAAAGCCTGTATTATTGTCTCTAGTCATAAGACTGTATTACTGGATCTGGTCATACACTTCTAACCCAATTGAAGGTTGGTAAAAGTACTTTTAATCTACAGTCAGGGGCGATGTATTGTGAAATGACAGCCTCTACGGCCACTCAGTAACAATTTGCTAACGTCCACAAACACACACACACACACACACATACACACATACATACAGTAATGTGTGTTCTCTCCCAGAGCAAACGAGAGACACAGAGATGATAACCTATAGATGGAAGAACTGGCAGAGGGATGGAGAGATCAAAGGAGTAAGAGAGGGATGGAGAGATATATCAAAGGAGTAAGTGAGGGATGGAGAGATATATGGAATGAGTAAGAGAGGGATGGAGAGATATATGGAAGGAGGAATAGTGGGATAGAGAGATATATGGAAGCAGGGAGAAATAGTGGGAGGGAGATGAAATAAATCGACAGATGAGTTCGGGACGCTGTCGCTGAAATTAAGGGGAAGAGTGATTGGCCATCAATTGGATACAGAAGTTATCCATAATGTCATAAATTTGCATTAAGTGCTGCCCACTGCTGCAATCATCAGAGTGCTATGATTGAACATCGGGGGAGGGACACAAGTCAAAGGTTAAAGAATAAAGTAGTACATTTTCACATTATAAAGATGAATGTTTTCATATCCCGTGTGACCTGAGTGTGTGTGTGTGTGTTTCTCTTGATGTGTATGTGTGTCTGTAGTGCGGTGTGTTTGTGAACGTGGAACTAGTGGCGCATCTGTGCATCTGTTCACGTCCTGCCAAGCTGGTGCTGTGTCCTTTGAAGATCAATCAGATTTGAAAGCAGCCAGTGTGTTGCTGCTGTGAGAGCTGCTTAACACTTTATCACTGACACGTATTGACAAACAAGAAGCACTCCCCTTAAAAAAGAAAATTGGCTCCCTACCATTAAGATATACAGCACATGTATTTACGGCAGGCCAAACCTAGGCTCCTCCTACAATAGGGGTCACCTTTAATGAGTTGAAGAGTGATGAAAGACCTGTAGATGTCTGTGTCAACTACTCTGTCAGAACCATGGAGGAGGAGTGAGAGATTGGAGAGAAAGTGGGTGGAGGTTGGGGGGAGATATGCATAGGGAGATTGAGCCCCAGAGAAACAAGGCTATGATTACAGGGTAATACATATACACATACATAGATCATTTATACCAGGTTTAACAATAAGTTAAAACTTTTTAATTGAGTTTTAAATATTTATGAATAAATGAATGAACCACATATTATATATTATCAAAATACTACTCATAAAACAAATGCACAGAACATACCTCTTTTTGCTTGGTTGCATTTACAAAACGATGGGCTGGTTTCGCAGACATGGATTAGGCCTAGTCTAGGACTAAAAACTCAAGTTCAATAAAAAACTCCATTGAGCTTGTTTTTTAGTCCTAGACTAACCCTAATCTGTGTCTGTGAAACCGGCCCTGTGTTAAAGTGTTAAAGGCCTGTTTAATGCCATTATGACATATCGCAACCACTTTGACAACAATCCTTCTTCCAAAGGAACGTTCAATGAGGAAATCCCCCAAACCATTTTTTGTTCTGGTTTGACAAGGAATCACTAGCTAATTGCTATCGCTCACTCTATACTACCCATGTAAAACAGTCCGAGGTAGATCAACGAACACCCGCACAAACACACAAGTGGGTTGAAGGTGATGGTATATGTATGAGTAGCAAACCTCTGTGGCTGTTCTGCTATTAGCCTTATCTGGCCTGTCGGTTGTTATCTGATGCTGGGCCTCTGGCCTCATCATTCTGGTTCTGCTGAGCTTCACGCCAAAACAGTTAGTCTGGGCACAACCACAGTGTTTATCTACTGTACATTCTTCTGTCTTCTACCCTGGCACATCCTGTCCCTATCGGCCTCCGGTATTCACCCGCCATGCATCAGTTCTCACTGCAGATACACACTCAGTAGTAAACATGGAAAGCTTTCAGTGTGTGAGGTCATGTCAGGGTGATGTTTATGTTAAGTAATATTTGTGTTGCAGTGAGGTTGCTGTCTGCTCGGGTTTGTTTTAACAAACATTCCTTGGATCACTGTTGATCTCATGTTCAGAGGTTCACAACAGCACCTGTGTGTATAACTCATGTTGTTGTGTTCCAGTATATAGGGGCTCATCTGTGTGTATAACTCATGTTGTTGTGTTCCAGTATATAGGTGCTCATCTGTGTGTATAACTCATGTTGTTGTGTTCCAGTATATAGGTGCTCACCTGTGTGTCCCTCCTATTTCTTCCCTACTGCATTCCTCTGAGCTGTAGAGACTGACTCCAACCGGTCAGCCTGAATGTGTGTGGACACACCTGCTCCTCTGACTCCTCTGACTTGTCCTTACATGTCCCTCTAATGCACATTGAATGTCTCTTCCTCTCATACACACTAAAGGTCTCTGTTCCTCTCATACACACTAAATGTATCTTCCTCTCATACACACTAAATGTCTCTGTTCCTCTCATACACACTAAA